>JAOCPS010480374.1:0-11710 GCA_025505425.1 Graphium colonna
CAGGATGTCAGTGCCTTCAGATATTCCGACAACCAAATCCATTATTGGAATTCAGTTTATCCCTATAGGGTTGTGGTAATATTTGGTTGGATTAGAAGGTATCCCAAGTAACTTGGGAAAAAGGCTAGGAGGGAGAAAGTAGACATGTAATTATTAAAACAGCCATGCTTGCATTTCCTTGAGTGGAGACCCAAGTGCTCTTTTGATGCCTGCATAGACTACGCCGATATTTCCCGCACTGGCCCAAGCTTGAATACTTTGACAAAGCTCGGTCCAGTGCGCGTTGGCATAGAAGCGAGTGCTTCGCTGGAGTAGCCATTGCTCTGTTGAGGTCCTCACGGGTCGTGGCGCAAGGGCTAAGGCGAAAGTTTAGGGCTGCTTGGCGTTTCGAGTCAATAAGTGACTTCAAGTGCTTCTCATTTTCGAAAAATCAGTCGTGACTTTTCACTTTCTGATATCCGAAAGCTTTACCTGCGATGACAGTAAGAAGCGATCTTAGCCTCTCCCATTAAGTCTCTGGTGACACCGGCGCTTCCCAGGTAGTAACCTCCACACTGACCGTGACCTCAAACGAATCCTCCGACCGGTCCCAGGTTTTGTAACGATTTATCTTTTTGCGACCCTGGGGCTTCGACGAGTTGATTCTTTTGGGGTTAAGTCGAACGTTGGAAACAACTAGCTTGTGGTCGGTGTGACAATCAAGGCTGTGACAAATACATAATACATTTTATCATATGAATAAATGAAATACGTCTTTAGGACAAGATTAGTAATGTAGGAAATGAGAAATAATGGCCCAAAGGAATGACCTTTGGAAAACCAAATAATTAAAATATTTTATGGTTGGACTTATTTATTCTAAAATTATCAACATATCTTAAATAGTTTTTTTTATTCTTTATTCTAAAATTATCAACATATCTTAAATATTTTTTTATTCTTCATTATAAAATTAGCAAAATATCTTAAATAGTTGTTCACGATAATGTCGTTGTAATCAATACACGTACATTTGGCTAGAATTTAATTCAAGAAATAAATGGAACCTTCTGCATTCCTTATCAGTGCAGAGTACGGAACGTAGTTGGATTGCTAATTTTAATAGCATATTTCTGAAAACAGAAAAATTTTATCCTATTGGCAGCAGATGCATGACTCGCTTTAGTATTAAATAAATATAAAATTTTATATTACCAATGATTTTTAAAAAATATATTAAATATTCTACAAATCATTCAAAAAGTTTTTACACTATTAAGATAAAAAAATGTTGGCAGAGCATGTAACTGAATGGTTGTTTTTTCATCCATTCGTGTTTTTAAAAGCATTACCGTGGACAAACTTGAACCTTACTCTAGGCTTTTTACTGCTTTTATTTGCATTTCAATATACTCGTACTTAAAAAGAAAATGTGAAAACCAACATAGATAACTGAAGACCTTTTTAAAGAAACATTACATAAACGCAAATAATTACCACATGAACTACACTGAGAAAAATAAAAGGGAAATGACGTGTACATTAAAAATAACAAAGTTGTAATAAGACCTAAAGGACATAAAAAAAGAATAATAAAAGATAAGAGAAAATGTTTTAGCATAGCAACGCTTGACACTAGGACCCTAAAAACAGATGAAGCTATAGTTTTAGTTGAAAGTACTTACTTAGAGGTATATACACAATTTTATCAGAATTATTGTAATAATATTTCAAAAGTAAAGTGGAGGCGTTCTAATTTTAACTATGTATTAAGATGTCTCGAGATTGGAGGGATTGATCAACATGGTTTCAAGGCAGTTTTTGTTGCTTTTGGTGAGACTTTTCAAAAGTAACCCTATACAATGGGATAAGTCGATTATTTTTAAATCACTTTTATTTGTATGGGAGAGTGAGAAAAAATATTTTTACATAATTTTAAAACCAACTTTTGAAATTTTAATATATATCTCTCCACCAATTTTCGTGATAATCGGTATAGAAACGGCGGAGTAAGAGCTCGCACGGACAGACATGACGAAACTATAAGGGTTTTTAGTAGACTACGGAACCCTAAAAACATCATTTATCCATAAAGGGCGAAATTGTCAATATGTAACATCGTCAATAGACGGCGATACGTCATATACCTATCATTATCGACACAATCATATCTATCTCATATCACGCCTTATATCTATCTACATTTATTTATTGTAAAAGCATTTTTAAATAAATATTATGCCTCAAATTAAAAGTGCAAACCGATCCGAAAACGAAACGACTAGAATTTCAAATACTCTTCTGGCTGTTATTTTGTATATTTTTTAAGGAAACAAGCACAATCATTATTCAGGTCAAAGTTTTTTTATAAGTTAGACCTGAATTTCTTAAGTCGTCATAATGTAGAAAGTACAATGCCTAAAAGTGGTACCAAAATTCTCATGCATCAAGATCAAAATTATATAGTAATTATTTCCATATTTCTTACGATGTTACGCTTTATGGATTTGATTTTTGAACCGGGAATTTAATTTAAAGTATAAAAGTTGTTTTACCTACATGACATTTACACAATCTGTCAGAGATGTAGAATGCAATAAAACCGTTTTTGATGAATCGATTTTCCCATTTTATCAAATATCTCTGAAACCCGGGTTTTGTTCAGGAAAAGAAATCTGTAGAAGTTAATATAATAGGTCTAGTCTCCAAAAAAATATGTTTAAACTTGATGCAACTTGGTACGGTATTTCATATAAAAATGGATATTGTCCTTTGTGCGGTAATGATTAGCACGAATAAATATGTTTTATATATTATTAAATGGTTTTTTTACAATTACTTTTTAATTAGTTTTTCTACAAAAATTCTACAAAGTAAACATAAAGATATAAAATCGCTAAACATGTTGATTTGTATGTTAAAACAAAATAATTTTTTCTATGATAATGTTATTGTTAACATTACACTCAAGATTTGCATAAAAATAAAGGATAATGCCCATTTTATATGGGCATTATCCTTTATTTTTATGCAAACTTTCAGAAGTTCTTTTACTAAAGAAAACCCTGGTTTCGGAGATATTGGATAAAAACGAAAAATTAATTCAAAGTAAAGAGTGTCTATTGTATTCTACATCTCTATGATAGACTGCGCAAACATGTAGGTAAAGGATAATTCAAACTTTTATACTCTTAAATTAAATTCCCGTTTTAAAAACCAAATCCATTAAGCGTAATGTCGAAAGTAATTATGAAAATAATTACTATATAATTTTTATCTTGTAGCATGAGAATTGCCTTTGGGCATTGTCCTTTCAAGTATTAATAATAATTATTGATATAGGTTATTAATAGATAATATAATTGTTCTTTTTAAAAATTAAATAAGTTTTACTTACAATTTGGTGAACATTCTTTATCAGGGAGTCATCTTCTGTCAGTATCAACAGGACTATAAGGGACATATAAATATGGTGTGAGTTGCTATCCGGAGCATTGTATAGTACTTGCAATATGGGCACTATCTGGAACAAATATTATAAGTTCAGTAAAGAAAATTCATGACTTAGGCAGCAAGTATATCTATTTTGGAAATATCCTTGGGCTCTTCATTACCATCAGTTGGTGATTTCAAGTAGATTGGTAACGTGGTAGAGCTCAGTGTCCGGGCGCTCGCCTTCAATTCTGTTTACTCAAGGCGAACTTGAGATCGATCCCAGGTGCCACCACCAATTTAATTGTCAATTTTCTAATAGCAATTTTAAGTGCTGATTTACCACGTGCTCGGCGGTGAAGGAAACATCGTGAGGAAACCTGCATATCAATGAAATAATATTTCTAAGATATGTGAAGTCTACCAATCCGCACTGTAACCTTAGTCCAGCAGTGGGATGATCAAAAATGGGCTGTTACTTTTTTTTTACTTTAAGTAGATTGGACACAATGGTCAATATTCGGCCAGGAGTTTATGAGGAATGTAAAATGCTTACCAAATTCTCAACGTGTGCAACGGTACTGACGTGCCTCTTGTAGGCTTTGCACGAGTGCAACATCAGGTACAGGAGTAAGGTGGAGTGTTCGCAACCGGCGGTAGCGCAGAGCGCTTTGTGGAGCTGGAAAAATGAGTTCAATACTATTTTTAACAGTCAAATTTGTTTATCTTATCATGCAGGTGACTGGTGAATCACCAATGATATTAAAGGAGAGCAGTATGTACTCGATTGTCATCATATTTATGTAATATAGTTAGGGGCATTGTTTTTGACCAAATTAATAAAGAAGCGTGGATACGATGCCGGATGCGAACCGCTATGTCCAGTTGACCGGAAAATTACACATGGGTTTCGTAAATAATTACTCAACTTTTGATTAAGTTTACTCAGTGGTCAATTAACATTTAATATTATATTTATTCTTCATATATGACCCGGTATATAACGGTCTCGAATATTGGAAGTGACTCGCCAGTCACCCTGTATGTAATGGATGACTTTCAGTTTGACTTGACTGTTAGAACTGAGTTCTTAAGTGTTTTAGATAATAACTTTAAAAAATATTTTTACCGCAGCCATATCAATACGGGGCGGTGTGACCTGCGCACCGCTATTTGAGTCTCTTTGGGGGGTTGTGGCTGAAGTTTCTGTAAAGGAAAAAAAATTGAATAAACATTTAAGCACTTTGTAACTCATGTGTATAACAACCTTAAGGATATTAAATTTATATACATATAAAAAGGACATCAGAGAAATAATACAACAACTAGTCACTATCCCCATTGATTATGCCTTCAACTTCTGTAATAGTAGTTGGTTATTTTTTCATACTTTTTCGTCTGGTCGTGGAGCAGGTTAAAATTTTTAGCCCACTGACAGTGGTAACAAACATTCTTGTATAAGGCTTAGTTTAAAACAAACTTAAAAGTATATTGAATGAAAATACTCAATTTAATTATTACTATGACTAATATTTTTGCGAACGATAGACCTCGCGAACCCATATTCATTGAAAAATAAAATAGTCGAATATAAGAAAGTCTTTGGAATAGTTGAACCTGTATACCAACTTTCGTCAAGATCAGTTAAAAGTTTCTGCCTATACTCGAGTACCAACATTCAAAGTGATGATTGTTTTCGAAATAACATATCAAAAAAAACAGTAATTATCGGATAGCAGATGATAAGGCGGGTGATATCACTGGGCAAACCTAGTGATCTTTCCATCAACACCATTATTAAAATTTTAAAGGTGGAAGTCAATTTACCCGCAGCGTCTTCACAACATAGCAATGCATTTCTATAAAGATTGCCCTGCGTCATGCAGTGATTTGCCAACGCTAATAACAATAGGCACGATTGGTTGGCAACACCGTGGTCCTTTCTCAATCGATCGAGGAGTTCAGCCCGATCTAGAGGAGGATGGCTGTATATTGTAGGTTTGGTTGGTGCTCCTAGCCTCAGCATACTCCATATACCCGCTGTAAATAAATAATTGTTTATTGATATTGACTCAAAATAACTTATATGTTGAAGTTTAGAATTAAGAAATTATGATGGCCTTCATTTTCAGATTAACTTACAATCTAAGGTAACCGTTAATAATAAACACATTATATTATAAATCTATGGGCCTTTTGGCAAAGGCATCCCGCAGTGTTCTCCACTCCTTATATATTGCCACTCTAGTCCAGATCATACCAGATGTTTCCGTAATTTCGTCCACCCATCTCTTAAACTGCCTCTATTTCTTTTAAAGCCCATAGGGGACCATGTTGTAATATTTTTGTTCCATTTCTCCGGTTCTCTTATAACATGTCCTGCTCATTTCGATTTTAGTTTTTTCACTTTATATGTAACCTCAGCCATTCTAGTTGTGTCACTATTTTCTTTCTTATTGCTTTTCCTGCCATACTTCTTTTGTTAATTGTGCTCCTCTCCATGGCTCGCTGACTTACACTTAATCATTTACACTGTGCTTTGGTGAGTGTCCAGGTTTGGCAAACATATGTGAAAATTGGCAGAAGGCATGTGTTGAAATTTTTTCTCTTATTTGATCGCTTTTCATAATTTCTTTCAGGGATAAATATCTCTACCATCATATTTCCAATTCTCTATCTCGTTGAGTTATGGTTGGATATAAATTGACCTAGATATACAGGGTGACTGGTGACTCACTTTCAATACTTTAAAATGTTACATGAGGAGATCAAATATGAAGAATAAAAAAATATTAAAAATAAATATTGATTTACCACCGTAATCTAAAGTTAAAAAAATAATTATGTAATTCATTTTCGACGGCCTTGCGGCTACACACTGATCACAGCAGTAATAAACGGAACTTCATTAATTTATTGGAAAAGAAAATTAAATTTTTTGTGTTAAAACAATACCCATAATTTTATTGTATAAATAAGATGACTGATGAATCAAGTACTAACTGTTCTCCCTTAATATCGTAGGCAAATCACCAATCAACCTTTATATTATTGTTACTTAGTTAATAGAAAGCAACATCTTTAAATTGAAACTGTTTTTAAGTATTTAATAAAAAAAAGTTATGTTACTATTACATAAGCAAGATAATATTTAAAGTGTGAGGGCCCGCTTATTGCATTGTGTGCATACAGTTGCATTCATGTTTGTTCTGCTATCCATTTGCTTGTGCCGTTCATATTAATTCTTCTATATTTATATGATTAGGAGTACAAGTATATTTTCATATTAATTATAAACTTACTCGCTAAATTAAATAAAATACTGTCGCCTGTGCCAGTGCCAAACATATCGTCCGGAGCTGGCATCATGTTGCACAAGTTCACTAGCAAAGTTTTGACTAGAAGTGGCGCGTGCATACCGTATCGCCCTTGGAACAATGTTCTGGGAAAATAAAAGAATTACATAAAACATAGCAACATAACATATAATAAATGGTAAAGTAATTATTAGATGCAATAGATGTTATCAATAGTTAAAACTGAGAATTTCTCTTTATGTCAACATTTTGTTTGTTAGTAATAATTCCTTTCGAAAAGAAAAAGGTAAAAGAACTAAAAATCGTCAATATTATTTTTTTATGTATTATAAAAAAAACTAGGAGATTCCCGCCACATTCATGGTTCGGTTATTTTTTGGTCAGTTATTACCTTCTTCATTATAGAAAAGGAATAGTAAAAATAATATAGATTTTTTAAGGAAACCCTTAATTTAAAAAAAATAACACGAATTATAAAAATAACTACCTGTATATGAGTGATGTCTCTACGAGGCGCGTCTGTCCGTGGACGCCGGCAAACATGTAGACAGACATCAGCACCAACAATGTATTTATGCATTCCAAATGCAAGTAATATGTGTTCTCACTGAAAAAATAATTAAAATTTTCAGAATTACTCAGACAGGCAGATACTGACGGTCAAAAAAGTAATGCTAAGAGGGTTCCACTATTCCTTAGTAGTACGGAACCCAAAAAATATTTCATCTTAACTGGTAGATTGAGTGATAAGTGCATTTAAACAAACGAAAAAAATCTTCATCTTTTTTTTACCAGACCTGGTAGACGCCCAACTGTTTTAACCAAAATCTGCGTCACCTACCGAAACATACTGCACTTTAAATCGGCCCAGCTGTATAGGAGTTCAGTTACATCATCAAGATGATTGGTTAGCGCAGTTGCTAAGCTTTTGGTTTGAGCCTCGCGGGTCGTGGGTTCGATTTTCACTCGGAACAAGTATTTCTTTGGCCTAGAAGTAGTTGTTTCGGGTCTGGTTGTTTGTGTATTTGGTTTTTTTTTATCATTAAAGCCCTTTGTGTAGAGTTTGGGTACAATGCTGTATAAAACTTTTAATATTTCTTTTTATATAATGTCCCTTTTCTCCACGTGCCTTTTGGCAAAGGCCTCCTCCAGCTCTTTCCAGTGAGCTCTATTAAGAGCTGCCCTCCTCCAGTAAGGGCCTGCGGCAAGTTTTAAATCATCTTCCCATCTTATGTACTGACATCCTCTCTTCCGCTTACCATCTCTGGGATACCAGTTGGTAATTATTTGGCACCATTTCACTGGGCCAGGTTGTAAATGTCCAGTCCACCTCCATTTTTCGCTGGTCTATTTTTTCCTGAACACCTAAAATTTTTTTAATATATGTTTTGGGGTATAGTAAAAAACACAATTCTGATATTATGGAAGAAGAAGTTTTTAATAAATTATTAAGTGAAATCATAAACATAATATGCATAAAATTTCTTTGTCATTTGTCTACTAGTCAAATATTGATTTTTAAAGCATGTATTTTTAAGCTGAAATTGCCTCAGTTGATTTGTTTTTTTAAATATATATCAAAATGTTATGTCTCTGCTTTCTGCAAGCTTAGGAGGTAGAAATAGAGGATAGGCCAATATATATGTATCTGTGGTACAATTATATATCTAATAATTGTTGGCTGACATAAGTTTGTGTTTATTTGACTAAGTTTGAAAACATTGGAACATCAAGTAATACAAAAAGCTTTTTAAAAACTTATGCATTTATTGTTAGTAAAATAAAAAATCATAGATTGAAAATGGAGTTCTTCTACTTTTGTTGTATGTCAAAATAAATTGTTATATTTTTATTCAAAGTAGGCTTAATGCAAGCTCTTATAAAACAGCTGTGGTAGTGCAGTGGGTGGGGCCTTTGATTCAATGTACTCAAGGCGAACCTGAGTTTAATAACCATTGCCAGCATTCTGTTCTTTTATTCTCATCGCCCAATGGATTTTCGGATGGATATCCGACTGGACTGTAGACAGATTAGGTGCAGGACCAGCTTTTTACATCCCATTTGATGCATATATTCTCTTAAAGCATAATATATATTCTTGTTTTAATCACCATGTTTATGATGCATTTATGTTTTTATCCCTTATACATTTAAAACTGTTATATGCACATTTTGTGAAATGTTCTTCTTAAAAATTTTATGTGCAATTGTGTATTTTAATTTATTTTATACATTATAAATTTTGCCTGTTTTTAGCCAGAAAATTATAATTACTATATTTTAAAAAAGGTATTATCAGCTTAAAAGTTGTTTGAATTAGCATCTTAATGACTCAAGTTTTTCATGTTTTTAATCAGTAATTGGTTTCACATCTTTATATCATTTATTTTTTAACTATAGAGGTTTTTTTACTAATTCTTTGTCTTCATTGATCTATCAATTTTTGGTTGTTTATCTTTTCAATAATGAATTAAAAAATATGAAATATATTGTTGAAAATATCTTATTCAAGATGCATATGAACCATGTTTTTACTGCTTACCAAATTAATATTTAGTTGGAATAATTTTATTTCCTACTTTTAATAAAACATGTTTCTTAATAATAATTATAAATATTAATATTGTAAGTGGATTGAAGTGATATTTCTTTTTTGGCTATTTAAAATGTTAGTTACTTCCCTATATTACGTTGTCATTACTTTTGTAGTGTATTAAGGCATTTATGAATCTTTTTTTAATTGATAACTTGACTCATAAATGGTGATTGGTGAGTCACCAACAATACTAACTTGGAACTCAATTGTCCTCATGTTTATGTAACAAATTTAGGGGCATATTTTCAACAGACTTAACCTTCTTGAAAGGAGGAAGGTTCTAAATATGAATGTTTATATTTTTTTAAGTACGTCTGCACATATCTCCGCCATTTACTAACAGATTTTGAATTTTTTTTTATCCTATAGGATATTCTTCTGGAATAGAGATAATAGATATGAAAATAACAAAATTGAATTTTTGTACATTTGCGCGTATCTCCGTCATTTATGAATCATCTTCAAGAATTCCTTTTTTTATATGATAGAACATTTTTTGTAGATAGTCCAAAAAATTGGGTTCATTTGTTCGTGTTTTAGAGCTGTGGTAGCTCAGTGTCCGGATGCTTGCCTTCAATTCTCTTTACTCGAGGCGAACCTAAGTTCGATCCCGGTGCCAGCACCAATGAAATTGTTAATTTTGTAATTGCAATTTTAAGTGCTGACTTACCATGTGCTATGCGATGAAGGAAAACATCGTGAGGAAACCTGCTCCTAAGAAATAATATTTCTGAGATATGTGAAGTTCGCCAATCCGCACTTGGGCCGCGTGGTGGACTATGCCTTATACCCTCTGTCTAGAGGAGGCCTTTGCCCAGCAATAAGATAATATAAAAATAGGCTGTTGCTTTTAGTTTGTTTTTTAAATAAAAATAACAAAATTTAGCAATGTTCGCACATATCTTCCCAACTTATGAACTGATTTGAAAAAAAAAATTATCTGATACACTTAATAGGACTAGTGGTTTGTTTTTAAAATGAAAATAACAGAGAAGGTTTGTTACGAAACTACACTTTTAAGGCGTTTGGAGTCGGTTTTTGTAATTTTCTGTAAAAATAAACTTGTTGAAGCATGGACACGATGTTGGCGGCGAGACCCGAAGAAACGTGGGCTTGCATTGTGTCCGCTACGATGCACATTGGTTTCATAAATAGTTACTCAACTTCGATTTAGTTTTCTTAGGCCAATTAATATTTACTGTTAATATTACTTTTATTCTTCGTATATGATCCCCACTTTAACATCCTTGAATGTGGCGCACCCTGTATATGTTTCTTATCTCCCTTTTCCTTTTTTATAGTTTGTTACAAATTCATTTTACAACTTTTACACATTAGTTTAAAATATATCATACACGTATATTATCTTACAACTTCCATAATGATGAGACATATGTTCCGTTACATTTGAGTATTTTTCTGTGTATGTTATTAAATTAGAAGATTGTGTTAATCTTATCTCTTGAATACATTGTCCTATTATTTTTACATAAATGCCCAAAGATAGTGAATTTCTGCTTAGTTTCTAAGCTGGTTTTATGACTCTGCACACATTTTTAACAGACTTCAAAAAAGGAGGAAGTTCTCAATTCAGATGTTTCTATTTCCTAAGGTATGTTCGCGCGTACTCGCATTGTTCATGAACCGTTTTTGAAATTTCATAGGCTATATTTTCAAATGGCCTCATAAAATTTTCAGAAAAATTGGTTCAGTTGTTTCTTTTTTAAAAAAAAAATAACAACAGAATTGAAGACTGATGGCGCATATCTATTCATAAATGGCGGTATGAACCGATTTAAATTTGTTTTAATTTGACAGGATTTACTTTCGAAATGATCCCATGAAAATTTTCTGGAAAATCGTATAATAATATATAATTCAGTAGTTTGTTTATAAATCAAAATAACGGAGAAAATGTGTTTCAAAAGAGAAAAAAGATCAGATGGTACCCGCGAGGCCGTCGACCCTCCCTTCGCTTTCCTTCTCACTGCGGCCACGCCGTGTCCGCTCGCATTAGCATGAATTACGTAAATATTTTTTTACCAATGGTAAATCAATATTTATTTTTAATAATATTTGTATTCTTCACATATGATCTTCATATATAACTTGTTAAATTATTGAGAGTGACTATATGGCAATAAAGATACGAAATATTTCTATTACTTCAATGAATTTTTACGAGGGTCAAACTGAAAGTTTACAAAATCAAAAACTTTAGAAAATCAAAAACTGATTAAATTAGGAAGTTTTTACCTTTATTTTATCTTTTCAAAATAGTGTCCATTCACGTCAATATATCATGCATCGCTGCATCCGATAGAACCACTGAGAAAAGCACTTTGCCCACTCGTCCTTAGGGATCTCTTCGACGGCCTTCTGAAAC
>JAOCPS010480701.1:0-11707 GCA_025505425.1 Graphium colonna
GCGTGTGTCCATGGGCGACGGGATCACTTACCATCAGGTGAACCGTCTGCTCGTTTGTCTTCCTTACCATAAATAAATAAAAAAAAAACATAGTTAAGAAAAAAAAATTCTTATTACAATAAAAATCGCAAAATTTTGACTAAACTTTTGGCCAACAAACATGCAGAAATATACTTTAATAAGACAAATAGACCGGCGAGGGGCCGCCGACGTACACAGTACGCTGCGGCCCTGCACTAGACCACGCGGTGCAGGTCGGGAGAACTGCGCGCACAATGTGACAGATGAAACCTCATGTTGTTCCGAGAGTAGTATCATAGGGTGAGGGGAGGGACTTAACTCTTTATTAAGAGAGACGAAGTGCTAAATAGCATTCCCCGTGGCAAAAAAGCAAGACAAATAGACTTTGATTAACTTACATCCCACATGAGAAACATTGAAACGTCAAAGAAGAGTATAGAAAACAATTTATTTCATCTTAATTTAGTGATATAACACATGTTGACTGGTAGTATCCGTCAGCAGCCACAGTTTTCCTCTGCGAAAGGTGGATGGCTTTTACCTCTGCCACACCGAAATCAAAGTCGGCAAATTTATTCAAAATGTCCGAGCCGTCAAAAGTTTCCCTGATCTTTTTACGCGGAGAGTTTTCGTCATTCTCAGCAGAGCGATTTTTAAACTTGGTGTTCAATAAAGTCACATGTAGTTTAACATTGTCTCGTCCATATTCCCCTTTATCTACGAGACCTAAAATTAACGAAGAACATTTTTAAAATAAAAATGACAATGTTGTAAATATGGCACATACAACATTATTTTCACAGAAATTAAAAAGAAACTTCAAGCGCTTTCGAAGTGTAGAACCGATTAATCTAAAAAAAATTTGGAACCATTTCGGAAGTCTATATCCTTTCAGACAATAAGGCATTTTTAAAATCGGTCCATAATGTGCGAATATACCTGAGAAAAAATAGAAACATTCAAATCATCTCCCTCAAAAAATCTCCCCCTTTTTGAATCGGTTAAAATACCGTGAGTCGTGAGGACGGTTTAAAAGAAGCTCCACTTGATTAATATGTTATGCTTTTAATAAGAATGAAGCAATTTTATTTCAATAACAGTAATATTAACAAAATTACATTTACATGTGTAAACAAAAGCAAATAAATGCATTTCCTTCAAGTAAATTTTCTAGCAAAAAATTCGATATATAGATAGTTTATTTCGCAAGTATTATTTAAATGAATTTTTAGCAAATAAAAATAATGGTCACCTGCACCATTATATACCAAAAGATCAGTTAGTGAATATATATTTTGTAATGTTTATGAATAATTAATAAACAAGATAAATACAACTTTTAAATTTATATTTATAAAAAAGTTTTTGCTATAAAATAATATTTGTTAAAATTATACCAGCATTGGAAAAGTATTCCACCAGGGCATCAGCCAGCTTTTGAGTCATTCCATGCTCATCTTGAACACATCCATATAAAACAGCGATATTCTTTGGATCATCATTCATGTATGACAAGCCTTTTACTCTTATTCTCAGAGGCAAATAATCCTTAAGCAATGGCCTAAAATGATACCAACATAAATATTAGAAGAATTTACAACATTTAAATAAATATTAAAATAACTGATATTTCTGGTGCAAATTTTTATTTTTATTGAAAGTTCACCTGATTGTTAAGTAATCCCGTCGTCCATGGACACAGACAACATCCTGAGAGTTGCATGTGCATTGCTGACTCGGAAATATAGATTAAACAGGTTTATTGAATAGGGGGGGGGGGGGTCAGGGAAATGTTAAGTATTATGAGGGAAAAAGAATGGGAAAAAAAAGAGGGAAGGAATGGCAATCTGGCAACTGAGAGTCAAGCATACTTTATTTCATGCCAACTGTGTGAAGGCCGGTGGTACTTCCCCGGGCGAGCATAGCGGTGCAGCATTAGCTGTGAAAGGATGTTATGCTCTACCACCTTGAAAATATTATTTAATTATTTCTTCTCAACTTCAGAACCTTACATTAAAATGTTCTCTTTGGCATCATTTAGTAAGTTAGAAGCTTGTTGTCGCTCTTCATTGTCCATTAGACACATCACACCCATTGTTATGTGCAATTTCTGCTGTTCATTGAATATTGCCTCTTCAACTCCTCTATTATTGCACTCTTGAAGAACTTGTTGCTGATAAATAACAAAAATATTAGGGGGATCCATTTAATTAAATAAAAACTATAAATGTTATTAAGAATAAATTGTTATATTATTCAATTGACTAAGTTATACTTTAGTTTATATTATACATTATCAGTACAGTTTTATAAAAATCTACAGGAATATTGGTAAAACAATTTAAAACTTTCTTATTTATTAAGTATTATAGCAGTTCAGGTTTATAAATTAACTATATCATTACAATATTAATAAATTATATTGATAATTTAATTTATTAATATTCTAATCTCAGATTAGAGAAATAATCCAGATGGAGCATTGTCAAACAAAACTGTCAAAATGATTGATGCTTACATTAAGACATGTGTGCTGTAACAACTTGTAAAAAAATTTACTCCAATGTGTGTGTAAAAATTGCCAGAATGGGGAGATATTACCCGTTTCATCAAAAAATTGTCCTGAATAATGTTGTTGTAGAAAAAAATTAAAAAATGGATTTTAAATTAATTCATTTATCTATAAAAACCTTGACAGTAAAAAAATATTGTCTAGTTATTCTATGAATTTGTCATGTCAAATTTATAAAATCATCCCAAAAAAATATAGTTGTGGAAAACATTCATAAACTCAAACAAATCAAATATTTTTTTACTTGTTATATTAAAAATTTACTGCTCTACAAATAGTAATGTTAAATTATAAAAATAAACCAATATAGAAAACTTTTAACGAACTAGTTAGTACTATTATTTAGGTTGACAAATAGTTAAAGAGGCATTTGATCATGAAAATATTTATATCTTATTTTAATATAAATGCAATGGAATGCTATAAATATGTAAGCATTTCTTTATCAGGTAATTAATAACCAATTTTACTGCCTAGCAAAACAATAAATTCTAAGATCCCCTTAATTGACAAAAAAGGATAAAATATTTAATTGAATAAAAAGTTATAATTTTTAAAGTTTACTTTTACCATTTTTTATTAAATAAAACAGCTGAAGGGAATAAAATGAGCAATTTAAATATTTTACTAACACCCAACACAATACAAATAAATGGGTACACATTTTTATCTGTCTATGAATAAAAAGTAAAAACAGAAGATGAAATAAATCTAATATAATATTTTTAGAATAAATATCAATAACATTTTTGGAATAAATATGAAAATAATTTACAATTCAACTTCTTTGGTACCATCTGAGCCAAAAAGTTTGAGTTGTTGTAACCCAATATTTTAGCAGCATTTACTTTACACTATTTTTTTTTTGTTGATAAAGTGTGTTGATAAATATACAAATACAATTTGTCAATTTTTGATCTCATATTATATTTGAATATTTTTGTGGGAATTTTTTCCTCATTTAATTTAGAAACCCTTAATATTTTGCATCATATGTTTATGTATAATACATATTAAAATAAGAAAATAATATAAAATAGTATCATTAATGACATTTACCAGTAAAACAATATTTGGTCAAATTTTTTAAGTATTTTGGAACTATTTTTTAAAGAATTTATAATACAAGTCGGCATTATTAAAGAAAAAAATGTAACAACTAAGTGACATATTGTCCACTCAAAGCTTTGTTTCATACTGATTGGAGATTCTATTTACTGACTAAAAGTCTTTTCACCGCACTGGCATCAATATTCTGTAATTGCGCTCTATCTGGATTATTCTATAATCTGAGATTGTAATATAGTTATAATATAGATATAGTCACATATATCTAAATTGTGTATACAGGGTGACTGGTGGGACCTTTAATACTTTAAGTCATTATAGGGATCATATATGAAGATTGAAAATAAATATTGTTTTACCTCTGTAAAAACATAGTCTAAAGTTAAAAGAATAATTATGTTTATTCATGCTCATCTGATAGGCGTGGCCGAAATGAGAAGGAAGACAGAGGAGGGGTCAGCGGCAACAGCGGTACTGGCTGCTAACAGCCACCACACTTCATTTATTTATGAGAAAATTTAAGCTAAAACTATGCCAAAATTGTGTTAAGTTGTATTCGAATGAATTTTATCTAACCTTAAAACTTTCAAAATTCTTCATAATAACTGGGTTATTTAAGGGAATAGAAAGAAAATGAGTACATCTTTGCCTTCTTCTTGCTGATATGACAATTATATTAATTCTTCTGCAAGCCGCTTTCACATTCTAAAAAATATATATTAGTATTATAGTAAGACAACTTTATTATAAAAATTAAAATATGCAAACAATTATGTATTATAAAGACACTTACTGATATGCTTGAACCAAGAACTGTGACATTACCTGCTTCCCCCATCCTAGGGATTTTTAATGTTGTTCTTGTATCTCTTTCAATTCTGCTTTTCATGATCCCTTTTTTGCCTATTATAGAGCCAAAATAATGCCTGAAACATATACTTGTCCCATGTAGAATGATGTCAATGTTAATAATTAGAAAAAAACTTCTAACCATAAAATTACCCACTTGGACACATGAAAACTTGAGCTGTATCTACCATTACCAACTTCAACTATCTGAAAGTTATCGTCTAATAAATCATCATCAACATCTTGAAAATCCATTTCTGCAAATAAGTGAAATAATGGACTAAACAATTACATGGATCAAAATATGGTTCTATTGTTGAATACATAACATGGGTATTTTAGTATTATTTAATAAAATAAACTAAAAGCCAAATTTTTGATAAAGATACCAACTTCGCACATGCTGTAAATAGAGAGCAATAAATATAAAAAACAACATATAACTTAAAGTGTTATACTAACAAAAAATAAAGTCAGCCTTTTAAAATGGAATCCACAAAAACTTCAAAAACATATAATAAATTATTAACCGTTTTCATATAAATCGTGTTCCTGAAGAGCTGATATTTCTACATTCGGATCATGTATTCTATAACATCGCCCTTCAATCCACGTTAATTCTGGTTTAAGAATATCATTCATATTAGTCAAAATATGATGCACTGCATATGCAGTTCCTCACAAAAAATAAATAACTTTTTCAGCCCGTTTTACTTTCTAGATTCTAGCAATATTTTATTTTGAAACCAACATCAACAATTCAACATTGACACATGACATTATATTAGTATGACAGGTAAAAGGCACCATAATAATAATTTAATACGAGCTAAAAATTTCCTCAAAAAGACACATTTTTCTGGTGAGGTTGCATAGATTTTTTTTTATGATTATACTAAACTTTTTTATACATAACATATATTGCATAGTCTAGCTTAGCTAATTGAGGACTACTTTTTTACCTTAAAATAAAAATATTTAATTCGGATAACTTGACAGGCCAAGACTCCACCAACACTGTATACCTAAAATATATTAATTAAAGGCGAAAGCTTTAACAAAATTATTTAAACCACGCCCTAGCTAACGCCCTGATCCCTTATTAATGCTACTTTTTATGGACGTATTTAGACAAAGAACTAATATTTAGTTCCAGATATATATCTAGAAGGTTAAGTCGAACCTATATTTTGACTTAAAAATCATTTATTATTAAATAAACAATTATATTTTGTATGCAATATAATGATAACAAAATTTTTACAAAACAATAGAACTAACATAAATCAAATACAGTAATCAAATTCTCCTACTCCACGCGGCATGGTGCCAAGAACGCTGGCTGCATTTTCTCGCTGAATGCGTATAATTAATCTTTGGGAGAGAAAAGCACCAGCACTATTGTCGCCAGTTGCAACTTTAATTTTATAAAATAGCTCTTTAAATATTTATTGGTCCTTAGACCCGATAAATCTAACGTTTCCATAGCAAGTGGCACAAATAAATAGTCCACACTGCTAGATTTGCATTTGCGACACTTGCTTACTTAAGCTACCTCTGATGCCGCCTCGGCCTTCAGTGAAATTGCCCTTAGATGAGAGGGAGTCAATGTATGAATTAATAAATCAAGGGCTTTGCCTCTCTCTCTCAAAGGATTAGTCAGGCCTTATTGTGTCTCTTGCCATTATCGCGAAAATGCTAGAGGGATTATTAATTTATTTTTATTTTTAATGATTTCGAAAAAGACAAGGGTTAGTATTTCAGATATTTATATTTCTTAAGTTTAGTAAAGCATTAGGAACAATATGATCATTTTGAGAGCTGACGTCTATAAAGAATATTTTTTTATGCTACTGTTACTCTGCTACTTTGTACAACATTACACATAATGTGTTACTTTATTGGATGCCGTACCAATACGAAGTGAGGCTATATCCATTCAGCTATTGAAGAATTTGTTTGTAGAGTGAGTAATGTAATGTTGGGTCTCCTGCAGGAGGAACAGCCAATCTTCGACTTCTCGAACATGATTCTACCACCGACGACTTGGTGTGCCTTAGTGTCTTCAGATGTGTATCCCCAGCGTGAAGTTGTTCATAGAGTACCAACTTTGGTATCAACAGCGGCCTTTCTAACATGTCTCACGGTAAAAATCAACCAGTGCCGAAACTGGTCTCTAGTTATCGAGAATGCTGCCGAGAGAAAGTATGACAGCGTAAAGGCTTCCCTATAATCTGTTGGAAAACAACACGATTCACCGCTTACTTGTTCGATTAATAACAGCTTGCCTGAAGGCTCGTGGGTTTGCCGTGCACATCTATGGAGACTGATTTTGCAGTGTAAGTGTAAATGGTGATGATGACTCTACGAACAATTAAGCGTTGGTTTCAGGTAATTTTAATGCTTTAAGTGCTACTATTTTTGTATATTGGTTGAACTTGTTACTATAGATGATACGGTACCCTTATTATTTTTGGTAAAAAATCTTCAGGTATTAGAATTGTAACGTACGATATATATAACAAAATAGAATTCCGTCTACAGTTCGTAACAGGCAAACGCTGCTATACACTTACGATGTTAAAGCCTGTTTCGGCTTGCAATCTTAAAGGTGTCAAAATATGTTTATATTCTCACCGTAGTTGTTATTGCTATAAATCTCCTATAATGGAATAGTTAATATTTCAAAAGGCTGTATTTCAACTTCAGTAGCGTGAGTTGAACAACTCTTATATACCTACGCTTATTAAACTAAGGGCAACTGTATATGAAATAGTTATAGTAGTTTTGTATGATCCTGATATAAAAGTTTTGGTGTTATATAAAAAGTAAAAAAGTTGTAATTATTTAATTACTCTACTCAAATTTCTAACGCTTAAAACTTTCGCGTATAATGAAACCTCAGATCATAAAAACCATTATTAAATTAAACAGTTTTATATACCTCTACATATGCGTATTATCATTATGGGGGCAACGAGACGGATTTTTTATTATTAATAAATTACCTACTACACAAAATAACGAACCTACTTACTGCGAGAAGTTCAAATAGCTAATCAGTTTTTATTATTTTATTTTTCTACGATTAAACATGAATTATTGTGCCATGACAAGCTAGTAATGTAATTGAATAGTTATTGTTTGGTTATTGGAAAGTAGAAAAATCAGGGTGTGCGATGGATGGAGGGGAGATATCACCAGTTGACGCATGAAAATAATTAATCGCAGATATACCGATGATACAACACTGTTAGCTGCAAATGAAGGTGAAATGCTTGAACTCTTACGAGAAATGGAATCATCCATAAGTAAGGAGTTGGGCCTCTTAATAACCAAAGCGAAAACAGAGGTGATCATCGTAGACCGCTATAACCAAATTGGTGTCATTGATAGCCTGGATATGGATATCGCGGATTAGATAATTCATTTAAATAATTAAACGGTCTTATAGAATTCATTTAGAATCAAGTGTAAACTGCGATGAATCCGTTGAAATGATTGTACAACGTCAAATCGGAGTAGAAAAGATTACAATGAGCTCCTTAATATCTGGAATGACAGAAGCGTCACTAAAGGAAGCAAGGTGAAACTAGTCCAAATGCCGTTTTCTCAATATTTCTTTATGGAGCAGAGACTTAAACCCTTACACTAGCAGATTTTACCGGACAGAACGTCTCGATACTGGATGAGCCCAAAGTCACTAAAAGACTTTCCACGTATGAATTATTTACTTAATTCATACTTGGAAATTATTAACAAGAAGTTGTTATTTATTTTAGAGACAAATAACAACGATTCCTGTGTGATTCGAGATAGCCCTATTTATTTAACGTCACATCCAATACCTTGTCTACCAGCAGTAAACGATGCGATAAGCTTATCAAAATCTTTTGTCCATTTAGTGCAACGGACGTACCGTGAATCGTTTCGTTTTATAAAAAATATTTAATATAGTTTTATGTCATAAAATAAGTAGAATTATGAGTCTTAAGTGTCAAAGATCTGTAATTAGCTATCATAATGCAAATTATCAATATACATCCGTTCAGTATAAGGATCAAAATGGTAAGTGTTTTGGACAAAATTATGAAAATATATTCGTGACGTAAAAAAATGCGATAACCCCTGAACATTAATCTAACATGATATAATATAATAATTTATTTCTTTTTTCTTCATCTTCTCTTTATTCATATCACTTACACTATAACTCATTCAAGTGAAGACATCTAAATAGGTAGTAGAGTGAGAAGCACTTTTGATTTGTTTAGTATGATAAATCTACCAAAACTTTTCTTAATTAATCCAATATTTATAAGTTTATAAAGCTTTATCATAATATTATTTAGCTTTAAAAATCGATTAATATTATGAAATATGTAGTCTTGTCTTTAGAAGAAAATAACACAACTAGAAACCTAAAGTATTATTTATTGTTTTTCAAGTTATTCACTCTCAACATTTCAGTTTTAAACATTTTTCCATTCGCTCGAACCAGTTATTAAAACACTTATTTCACTCCAAAGAAGGTATGTCCAAAATGACTGACTTGAAAGCGTCGACTACTTCTTCATCGAAATGGAACCTTTGCCCACGAAGAGTTATGATGTTTATTATTGATGCAACTACTTGTGGCAACTAAGTAGTTGCATCAATCCTAATCCTTTCAATTATTTTTCTACTCTAAATTCAAATAAATTTGGAAATTAAGCAATTCTAAATTAAAAATCACCGAAAAATATTAAAACGACAGAACTTAAATGGCATGCTTAGTAATGTTTTAATTGTTCCTGTATCTAACAAGAAACTAAATAAGCAAATCCAAAACGATTCATTCTAATTAATACCATGTAAAAAAATGCTTCTAATAATAGCGGCATATATATGAACATAGCAATTAAAATTAAGTAGCATTCAATAAATAAAAGATCTTCTCCTGAGAAAAAAAAACCATATAACCCGTACGGGAAAGTATACTATTTGGGATGAGAAAAATCTCATTCGGATCAACGTAAACTTTTACGTAATAATAAATATCTGTCGGAGAGAAAATAAATCCTGTTGTTGAATTACTTGCTGTCATTACTAAATATTTACAGACCGTCAGACATTGTAAGAGATAAGAAGATATCTTTTTATCATTCTTGCTCAATTATAGCAATGTTTGTTAAATTATACAAACATCGCAAATACTTTTTCAACCATCCCAAACTGGTAAAGCAAAATATCCTGTGCCTCCTTAGCTTCGTGATATAGGCCCCCGACTTTGAAACCGAGGCCGTGGATTTAAATCTCAATTAATAACTTTCACTTGGTTTGATCCACTTCGCTAAAGACAATATAGTATAAAGTTTTGTGCCAGCTATCTAGCCGTGGTAGCTCAGTGTCCGGGCGCTCGCCTTTAATTCTGTTTACTCGAGGCGGACCCCAGTGCCGGCACCCATGAAATTGTTAATTTCTTAATTGCAATTTTAAATGCCGATTTACCATGTGCTCAACGATGAAGGAAAAACTGAGAAGTAACAAAAATATTTCTATTATATGTTAAGTTTGCCAATCCACACCTGGGCCACGTGGTGGACTATGCCCTATTACCCTCTGACTAAAGGAAGCTTTTGCGCTGCCGGGGACAATTTTGAATGTAGACTGTTACTTTACTTTAGTATCAAGTCCAGCAGACAAGTGCCTTTTAGGCCAGGTTTTTAGTAGCCTCGAAAATGGCCTTATTCGTAATAAGGTGTCATTCCATTCAGAGTCACATATATATGATTTAAAAAATAAAGTAATGTAAAAATTACGAAAGTTGTACACAAAATACAAATACGTTATAAACTTACAAAAATTTTTAAATCCGTAAATTAATGAAATTGAAAACTGTCTAAAAGAAAATCGAAAGTTCCGCAACTGTATCACCATTATTTATAATTTTTACATAGATCGGAAATACCACCGTAACAAATTCTCTGGTTTGCACAAGCCACGCCTACTTTGGACACTATAGCAATAGAAATATTTAAATTTTCACAAATTAAGAAATAAAAAAGAAATGTTGCTAACGGAATAGCGAAAAAATAAAAATCCTTAAAAACAACAGAAATCTTTTCTTCTTTTTTTTTATTATAGATATTTCAATTTAATTTTTTTTTATTTCTCCAAAATCCGATCAACATGTTAATCTAGGTAATTAACTATATTTGTGTCGAACATTACTTATGTTCAATTCATTCATTTTTCTTGATGGAATAACAAACATATAAATTTTGATTAAATTTATTTGTGCTCAAACTGAGACTTAAAATCAAACAATGCTTGATAATTAATAATTATGAGAATGTGTACATATCAAAAGTAATTTTTAATATCGCTGTGGCCTACATTTTTCGTTATATATAGGCTTATCATTGTAGATAAACCTCAGTTTATTTTTACCCGACGGGCAAGGTATACATAGCTATGTTTTTCACAAGTATCTTAATTTCGGGAAAAAACGGCTAGATTATATTATTGGTATCATTATATTTGTCTTTAAAACACATGTTTGCATAAACAGGTGTTTGAAAAAACAAAATAACTTTTTTGCTGAGAATATGTTAGTAAAAAAACCAAATCTATCAAGTAAGGTACTACTAAGTTAATATGGATTACTAATGAAGACTTTGAATTTGTTTAAATATTAACAATTAGTGCACAATTTTTTGCAGTATTTAATTATTAGCAATTTGCAGGACAATTCAACCAGGGAAGGACGATCTTAAAGATTGTCCAAAATACGCACACTCTTCTTGTGAATCGTCGGATAATTTCATTTCCCTTTACAACTCTAACCTCATTTAAATCCAATTAACATTTTTCTTGTGAACTAACTGTCTGCGCACTTGCCAACTTTTATTTGTAAATAAAACATAAAATATCTAACATCCTCAAGCAAATGCAATCAACTCTCGATACTTTGACACTCTTTAATTTGAACCGTTTGATATATTTTTTTTCGATCCCTTCAAAAAGTAGAAGTTGAAGGCATAGTACTTTGTTTGCCAACATGCGGTAATTTGAAGTCCATTTGTCGGTAAACTTCAAAGGACGCGGCTTCTTATGACCAATCCGGTAATACTATGAAAGTGGCGGCCCGAGCCGAGGCTCCCCCGGGAGCCCTCGAGCTTAGCCACTCATAAAACGAGGTTTAGGCCCGGCGCC
>JAOCPS010480812.1:0-11706 GCA_025505425.1 Graphium colonna
CAACGACGTGTGTTTATATTTAAAAATTACTAACGGCTCAATTAACTCATCAGAGTTGTTATCTGAAATATTGTTAATATTAATAATTAATATTAATATAATAATTAATATTAATTTAATATTAATATTGTCCCTTTACCAAATAGACGTAGACGCAAACCGTTTTACCGCAAATCTCGTACGTTATAGAAATAATAATTTTATGATAAGGACAGTAACATTTTAAAATATGTAATTAAATATTGACCCATTTTATACCTCACCAGCTGTTGCTAAAGCAATCCTTACTAAAGATTACTTCGATGGCGTAACTTGGTAATGTACACCGTATTGTTAGCTTTATTGTTATTTTCCTTTATTTTATTGCTTGTAAAGGTACTCAGTTTTTTGGTTTCTTTACCAATTGTATTTTATTTTATATATATTATTTTTTTCTATTTCTGTAATATAAATTAAAACTTTTAGATGTGAAAACTTGTAAATGGCTTATGAAATAGTTTATATCACTTTATTACAATTGTTAATAACTGTAAATTTTCCAAATAAAATAAAGATAAAAAATAAAATAAAACAGCGTAGAGATTTAAATAAGGAGGAGAAAGAGGAAGAATGGTATAGTTTTGGGAATAAAACTCAGAAGTGTTTACGCTAATGATTTTCGCTTATTCAGTGCTTTATATTCTTAAAACGTGAATAACTTAATATTTGTAAGGAAGACACAATCAACTTAAATTATTAGAAATTAAATAGGTTTTTAATAGTAACAATAATATGTTAGATTGATAAGGTTTTCTTATCTTCATGCTCTTCAGGTTCTGATGGCTGGTTGCACCGCTGTTTTTGGTTATAACATATCCATTTATTGAAATGTCGGTAGGCGAATATAGTTGCAGTGGTTTGGTTAGTAAGTTTGCCTAGTATCGATAAGTATAGGGGAATGGTTGTTTGGTACATAGTACTAGTAATTATAGTGTCTAGTACTATTTCTGGCTCTGTCATGACTTGATCATTTGCTTCATGTAAATTTCTGAGGTCGATTGCAGCGAGAGTCTTTATTGAGGTGTTGTTTTCCCTTCAAAGGGCGTGATTGGTTACAAGCTCTCGTGCACAATCGGGGTGGTTCTTGACCCTATTGATGGTGTTCTCTTCGCAAAGGTACTGGTTCTCTACCTTCGGGTATTCAGCCTCCATGTACGCGTATGCTTCTCTACTGGTTGCAAGAAATGGGACAGGTGGAATGAAGATTTTGTTATATTTATTTGGGGCTATGGAAAGTCTATATAAATCGAATATGTTACTAGTTACAATAGGAATTTTAAATACAAAACTATTTGTTTTTAATATAAAACGAGCCAGGTTTTATTATACTGTAATAGTCACGTAAATCTAGATTCAATACTCTATTATATCCTAATATTAATCTAAGTCTTTCTATCATTAACTGTAAAATTCCAATGTCAACCATTGAACGATGCGTGCTTATGGCTCGCACAAGAGCTAACATGTTTCTAATTAATTCTTCTAACAGATCATCTTTGTTTTCCGTTATAATGGTCAAAAGCTAAGAAAAATGAGCATGTTTAATTAAACTATTTTCTTTATAGAATGCACTATTAAATAAAAGCTCTAATGTAGCATTAATTGATTGCTGATTTCTGACTAACTATTCTATGATGCTATTGTGTTGCGACATCCATTTTTTTATGAGACTAATGTGAGAGTTATATTCCGATAAACCTGATTATTATCAAGATTAAATTGCAAAACAATAATTGGTTTTTCAAATTGAATAGCACTACACTAAGCTATCAATTAAACCTTTCTTTGCTCGGCTGGGCTCATACCTTTTCCTTTCAAATGACTTAAAACTCCATCAATCTTATGATTATTAATTTGAAGTGAATATAAAACGAGCGTATAATTATTTTATTTCAATTCAAAGTTGGTTACTTGATGTTTTGAATATGCTGCAAGGAGCTATGATAATGAGATTGTAGGCGAATTCGGCCTAATTTATAAGGGAGGAGACCCGGACCGTCGTTAAGACTCTCCAGTTTTATCTCCTGCGCTTAGGCAAGATGAGCCATCATTATCAGTTGGATCCTGCAACAATTTCGCGCTATTAGGGACTCGCTTAATGCTAGCTTTGGCTACGGGGCCACGTTTTCGTGAAGTGTAATATATATAGGTAAGTTGGCTAGAACTGCATCTTAAGGATATCTAGGTGCTAATTTTTGTCGGCAAGTGGTTTTTTTATGAAAACTTGTTGTTGTAGTTCTTCCTGAACTTCGGGCTCTCTATCTTTATTCCTATTTTCAATTAAGGTTGTGTGGTCATTTATTATTTCGTATACTAATTTCATTTGTTCTTTATGGTTTTAGGTATACTGATGGAGTGAGTATGTTGAGTAAGGTCGATACCTACTGGGTCTCTGGGGTCAAAATGACCCATTATTTTATCAAAAGGCTTGCACTTTGTGAAACTATGGACAGAATTATTGTAAGATATAATTGCCTAACCTAATACTCTATGTATTTACCAGCGGGTTCGTCTTGACATCGAAGTTTCAAGAATCTAAGATACTCGAGTAAAAACCATCCACGTTCCCGTTATCAATTGGTGAATAAAGAAATATTCTATGGTGGTTTATATTGTGTGTTCTGAAAAATTCGAAAAAGAGTTGATTCATAAATTCGGTACCATTATCGGTCACTATCGTTAAAGGTAAACCCTGGTGTGTGCAATATTTTAGTAAAACTTGGAGGACACTGATAGCTGTACCATCGCGG
The DNA here is from genome assembly GCA_025505425.1 of Graphium colonna. NCBI lineage: Eukaryota > Metazoa > Arthropoda > Insecta > Lepidoptera > Papilionidae > Graphium > Graphium colonna. The sequence goes on from JAOCPS010480812.1 coordinate 2,790, forward strand.
AGATGGCAGGCTTGTCCGTATTTTGAGAATACGTCTACAAATATGACGTATTTTTCGCTATCAACAAAATAAATCCATGTGAACTATTTCTACAGGCTTGCTCGGGGGCGGTAAAATATTAAAACGTGGTTGAACGGAGTTGCGATCATATTTACCTTGACCACATACAGTGCATTCATTAATATTTTTTTTTAAATGTTCTCTCATTTTTGGCCAGTAATATTTTTTTGAAAGAGACAAATAGCACGCATTGATACCTCTATGGTACGTTTTACCTTCGTGATAATGTTTAATAATTTCTTGTTGCCTACGTTTTCCATTTCGCAATTAGAGCCAGAAACAGGTTTATAGCGGAGGATTTGAAATTGGTCTATATAATAGATACAATTGAATACAATCCAAATGGGGGATTTGTAAGGATTCCGAACTCTTTTATAAGGTTTATAATGTGAGTTTCTAAATTTGATTCCGTTTCTTGTACTGAAACGCGGATATGTGTATCAAAGGGCTTTGAAACAATACGTTGCCTCTTTACGTCACCTACGATGGTAATAACTAGCTGACGATGAAATTTATTTAACGGATCGTCGGTTATGGGAAAATCTCTATCAATCTCATCTCTATCTCTAAAATAGGATCCTCGTGACTGGTATAAATGGTAGCCGTAGTAGAGCCATGACTTCTATACTACTGTACTGTTCGGGTGGTTACGGGGAATTGGTTAAGGTTTTTGGGCATTGTGTTAAAGGTTTAGTAGTTCGTGCAAAATCCGGGGTGAATTTTCGGTAATACCCTAAGAGTCCTAAAAACTGTTTTATCTGTTTAGGGAATGTTGGCATTGAATATTTTTCAATCGCTGCTATCTTATCTGAATTAGGTTCTACACCCTCATTGCGAATTATGTGGCCTAAATTAGCCGTTTATTACTTAATGAACTCCGATTTATACGTTTGGATTTAAAATAATTGGAAATAAAATAAGAGTTTCTAAGCCGTTCAAACACCTTTTCTAAGTTAATCATGTTTTCCTGCAATAAAGTGCTGGACACTATAATGTCGTCGAGGTAAACCAAGCATATGTTGTTCTGGAGACCTCTGAAGATGTTGTCCATCACCCTCTGAAAGGTGGAGGGCGAGTTGTCTAACCGCATAGGTATTAGAAGAAATTCGAAGTCTATGTTCAACGTTAATAGCTTTTTTTGGAACGTCAGCGTGATCCATCTCTACTTGATAAAATCCACAGGCATGATCTAAGGTGGTAAAGTAATGGCATTTTCCTAGCTTATGAAGATCATCTGAGATATTCAGGATGTGGTATTTATCCTCTACGGTTTATCATTGAGTTTTCTAGAGTCTACTACTCCATTTTTGTTTGCCCGAGGCGTCTGCCTTTTTAGGTACGACCCAAATCGCTTAGGACCATGCGGATTCAGATGGTCGTATAATTCCTTGTGTTACCTTGTGTTTTGTCAATTTAATCCCGCACCTCTTGCCTATTAGCAAAAGGAATCGATAACTCTTTGTGTATATAGGAATTTCGTTAGTAGTGCGAAAACGATGTTTTATCTGATTATTGAAAGTTAAGCATTCACCGTATGTGAAATGCGTCATGATATTTAGCACAAAGAGCCATTAAATTAGTTTTTTCTTCTTCGTCAAGGTAGTCAGTACAAAGTCGGGATTAAACGTTTTTAGCGCGCTCTGTAATAGACTCTGTGGGTACGCATTCCACATCATATGATTCCGCGCGAACGGAGCGGTCAAGTGAAAAAACGACGTCATTATCGCTTGTATTTGCGATTCGTAACATACCCCTGTTTTGAGATAAGTTGGTTATGCATTCGTGAATGACAAGAATTACAAAAAACAAAATTCGTGAATGCAGAGAATCTGTTCCGGAATATAAACGTCACCGTTAACATTATTAATAGGTATTCTACTAGTATGGTATTCTACTACTATTTTGGTACTATTCGCGGAAATTATATTCTCGTACAGGTTAACGTTACGAGAATTATATAATAAAATCGGATTTACTGCAGAACTGGTGTTTAAACGTAGAGTAGTCTAATCCTATAAGCCCGTCAAAATGGTTTTGAAGTTTATACACGAAAAACTTAATCGGATCATTGTCATTAATTTCCGGAAAACACCGTACTGTAATGGAGAAATCATTTCTATTTACGGCGTGGACGTTGGTGAATTCGAAAAGATCGTAATCGAGTTGATAACCGTGATAAAGCTCTCTACGGCATCCAGGCTCAAAAACGATTGATTTGGTCTGATACTAATTAAAAGTTTTAATGGAGGGTTTGTGTTCTGAATAAATGGTAGTTGACGCTAGGTTTACAAATTTACTTCTATTTTTGTTTGTCTATAGGATAAAACTTTTGAAAATTTTCCTGCTGGCTAGTAGAGGGTTGCGATTAATTTTCGATGTCATTGACGCGGAACAAACTCAATTATCCGTAATTCTCTAGGTCTGCGTAATCGTACGCGGAGTCGTAGGGTGAATATTCGTAACGATCCTCAATATCATTATTATAATAGGGTTCGTTGTAATAATTACCATATCCATCATTCATCTCGCGACTTTTAAAATAATTTGTCGCTGGTGGATTTCTGTACTTACTCCAATCCTGACCGGTTAACTGTCTTGCAGGAGGTAAAGGTTTGGGTGTAAAGTGCTCTACACCACTCATATGCTTAAGGCCTGGGTTCTGAGGCTGCTGGTAACGAGGTTGGATGCGGAATAATTTACTACGCCGGTTATAATGTACTGGCGTGGTGCACTAAACATTTGTTCAGTACGGGTGGGCATGCGGTACTGAGGCTGAGGTTGAGCGCCTGCATTAAACCTTAATTGATTTTGTGGTTGAGCGAACTTAAATGCCTGGGGTTGTTGTGGCATCAACATAGGTCTCTGCAACATTATTTATAGAGGTTGCGAAGTTTGCTTAGATGAAGTAGGCATTGGAATTGGTATTTGTGTTCTTGGCGGTTGCTGGAGAGTTTAAGGGCGCAACTCATTATTGAGCTGTTTCAAATATAAAATATTTAATTCCTCCTGTATAAATTTCAATGCCTGTTCTATAGTAGTAGGACGAAAGCATCTCATTCTAGATTCTAGATTTTCATGTAACCCACGAACGGTAAGGCCTGTATGGTAAGCTTTTTGTACAATGTGCGTTTAGATTCTATAGTGGTTGAATTGACTCGTGTAAAGATATGTAAGTCATAATTGTACTAAAAAGTGTTTGACAGTGGTCGTAAAACTCTTAAAGGCTCTTGTGACCTTGCGAAGCTAAGGAGAGGTCATTATATAATGCAGTTTCATCTCTTTGGTCTGCAAAATTATTTATGAGAGACTCGCGAATCCCTAGCCAATGATCAGGGATGCCATTCGAATTTATGAGTGTTGCCGCAAGTCCGGCAATTTTATTTAAAATGCTATTTAGCAGACATAGATTCGATAATTAACTGCCGGGCTCGTCGCTTATGTAATTTAAAACAATCTGATTACATATTCTAAAAAATCTGCTAAAGATATTTGGATTACCATCAAAATCCGGCACGGGGCGTAAAGCCATGTAAATCATATCCGGATCATAAGGCATATTCAAATTAAATGAATTTAAACCTATTTCCTCTTCAATATTTCTTAAAATATTTAAATGTATATTTCGGCGAGACTGTTAAGTACCAGTTTTACTGCGCCCCTTATTCCTTGGGTGGAAAATTTTGGAAGCTTAGGATATATTTATATAAAAAGGAAACTTTGCGTACTTACAATATCATGGTTTCCTTCGCGTATCAATTTTTGGATACTCGTCCTCGGTGCTGCTGTCACGTGGTTCGGATATTAGATTAAAACTAGAAAGCCAAATCAGTGACTTTTAAAATTGAATACTGCTGATTGTTGGAGAATTTAATGCCACGCACTGACTCAAATATCCTACCGACTGCGCCATTCACGTTAGCTGTATCCGCAGGACTTAAAAAAAAACAATCTTTAAAATATAAAATTTAATAAAAGTAAAATAATTTCTATTACTAAATTAGAAAGTGTATTCCGGTCGAAGTATGGCCAAATAATATGTCGAAATCCGACGCAAGTTGAGGCTAGTGCCCACACCAGCCTCAACTTGCGTCGGTTTTCGGAGCTCGGTCAGTATTCGACGACAACCCCAGTTGTCGTCGAATACTGACCCGGCTCCTGGAATCAGGAGCGGCTTTGCCGTGTGACTTGTAAATAGGTTTTACGTACTAGGCGATTTTGATGTGTTAGCCGTACGTAATTAGTATTTAAACATAAGGTAAGTTATCTTGTACTATTGCGTAAGCAAATTAATACTCCTATTTTACATAAAGTTATTACATTACAAATTTATATATATATTTTGAAGAGTTACAACATACAACAATATTGTGGTTTAAGTAAAACTGTACAATATAATAAGGATGCTAATAACAAAATTAGAATTATCAAAATTAAAAATGCAGTATAAAAAACAGATCGACAGTACAGGATTATAGTTTAAATACACACGTAGAAGTAGTACAAGTTTCAATTATCGATACTAACAATATTTCAATGTAAAATTTGTGTAGCTTGAACAACTTTCCAAATTTGCCTGTTAACATTTTTTCATAGAATTTGTTTCAATTTAAAAACACAAAAAAAAATTTACAATATTTGTATAAAAATTAAAAATAGATGAAAAAAAATGTTAGAACAAATAAAATGTAAAATACAAAAACAAACTTAATATTTAACAATGAGAGAATATTATAATTAATAAGCTAAGAAATATTTCTAGTTCTTTTCTTCAGGCTCGAGCTCGATGTGTTGTAAGCTGGTTGCAGTAACCACTAGGCTATGTATCGTATCATGTAATACTGTTGTTGAAATTTTGAGTATTTTCTTGATGTATACGAGCACAGGCCGTTAAATGTGGCTAAATACATTAGTATTTAGCTATTTCGTTTCAAACAATACGAAGTATTTATTAGTCCCTTTCATTGTGTTATAGTTGAGGAAAGTTCTTAATTCAGATGTTTTGTATCTTTTTATTAATAAAAAGCGCGTATCTCCGTCAATTATTTTTTTTTTGTCTGATACGGTATTATTTCACAATGGTCATCTTTAATTAGAACTTTAGATGTTAAAAAAATTAATTTCTTAAATATAATATCTAAAATAAAAGTCCATTTGGTAGTTTGTTTTTAAATGAAAATAACAAAATTTGATAACGTTTGCCTATATCTCCGCCACGTATGAATTGATTTTTAAAATTTGTTTTTATTTAATATAGTATACTTCTAAAATGCTCTCCCAATTTTTTATAAAAATCGGATCTGTAGTTTGTTTTTAAAATAAAAACAACCGATAAGGTATGTTTCGAAAGTACACTTTTAATGCGTTTGAAGCAGATTTTTGCAATTTTCTGCGAAAATAAACTTGTTCGTATCAAAATAATTCTTTCCTGACTGTGTGAGGGTAATGTTCTCCACGCATGTCTATGTGCGAATATGTATCTAAAATTCTTAATGATTAGTATTACTGACTTGACGTAATGGATCTCTATGTTCAATGTTAGATTTACCTTGTAAACCCAAGTATCCTTAGAAAAGTATCATATAGAAAAAAAAAACAAAACGTGAGACTTTAAGCTCTATAAAATGTGTCTAGTTCTTTTTATTTCACAAGCCCAGGGAATACAATATAATTAAAATATAGGATTTTAAAAGGCATTTCCATTTTTAGATTTCAATTAGAGGAGCTCAAGTAACGCACACGTCTCTTGACAGTTTATCAGCAACGGATTGTTTGTCATATTGCACGGCGTTCCGAAGGTTTGAAGTACACCATGATAATGGGAAAAGTGGAGGGCTCGTAGCGGACCACCAGCCAAATGGAGTGATCAAATCACCAAACTTACTCCGGGAACACCAAGCGCTGCATACAGCGCAACACCGAGCCCGTTGGCGAGCTATCTATTTTCAATAGACAGCAGCATAGTAGTCACGAATTTCAGCATCAATCATCATCAGAACTTCGGGATCAATTGATAGAATTGACTACTGAAATAATATAAAAATCGAATGTTAAGAATATCTTAACGGAGGTTTATAACCGGTCGATTTTTCGTTTTTTAATTAATTTATATTTTTTTCAATAAAGAAACACTTCGTACAGATTAAAATGCAGTCGTTGATCTACAGATCGAAACATATATAGGTAAGCGAAATTTTGTCGGTCAGATATACACAACAGTACAAAACATATCAGTACATATCCTAGCATAAGCCTAAAACTTACAATTTCTTTTTTAATAAAAAACGTTTAAATTAAGTATTTTTTTCGTTCAGAGTTTATAAAGTATTTTTTTAAGCCTAAGAAAATAATTCTAATACTGCGTTATATATTTACTTTATTATTTTAAATGATGTAATTGTGATTATATCTATGTTAATTGTAAAGACACTTTGTGCATTACTTTATTGGATATTAATATTTTAAAGGAACAATGTTTAAGATGGAATCCGAACTGAAGAGTACAATTTTCAGTCACTCCTTCGGATTAAACAAATACATATTAAAAATTAAAAAAGAATTTTATTTTAATTTCAATAACATTCATTTGCCAGAGACATGTAATACTAACCCGTCATATTATGAAAACTTTTCAGTTGTGATGAAAAACATTATTCGAATGAACCATCGACGTCATCAAATTACCAACAACATCGTGTTTTTATATGAAATTATACTAAATTGAAAAGGTTTCATCTTTAAAGTCAGCATGTTTTTCATTCGATTACCTGTTAAAGACTACTGTATATATAAACAATTATTAATATTGAAATATATATAAATCATACAACTAATAAGAAATTAAAGTTGCAATAATAATATTTATTATCTGTCCATAAAGTTTTTTCTCGGCAACAAAAATATATAATGCAAAAAAATAAAATGGATGATTATATAACATATACATACTCATAAATAAGCAGATAAAATCCAGCTAAACGGAAGTCCGCGACGCAACGACCAAACGGCCGAGGATTAAGACGAAAGGGAGAGAACGATAAGGAGAAGTATGAATTAATTATAATGTTATAATACGTAGTTAAGTATCGCAAGATAAAAATAATTAAAGACTATGCCTTAAAATTATGTTTTAAAATGTATTTTACTAATTCTTTAACTTTTGCATGACCTGTCAAATGATGATGAGTACAGGAGCAGTAAGTACCGTTAATATATTTGTAAAAATTAGATTCAAATTTTATTATTATTACAATTAAACATAAGCACGTATTCAAGTTAATTTATGTTTGAGTGTCCATGTATACAGGATGACTAGTAAGTACCCTTCACTTACTTTACGACGTTATATTTTGGGATCACATATGAAGAATAAAAATATTATTAAAAATAAATATTGATTCATCAAATAGTAAACATACTTTAAAGTTAAAAAAATTATTACGTAAGTCATGTTTATCCGAACGGAGGATATAAACCCATTTATACTACAGACAACATAGTACTTTCGCTGTCGCGCCTTAAGAACGTATGTTGTCCAGGACCGCCTGCTTTGTACACAAATTGTAGAGGATGAAACTTATTTTATCCCTATATGCTTCATAATTTTTGACCAACCACACAGGAGGTGAGTAAAAAAAAAATAAAATTATTTTTGCTCACGGTAGTTGCTTTAGGCGCTATTTGACATAGCGTGATAAGCATCAATGAAAAATGTTGCAAAAACGAAAATTTAAGGTAGTGAAACTACTGGGAGCTAGCAAAAAATAAATGTTTAATCTAATAATTAATGTTATTATGCTACTAAACTGTTCTAATTTGTCACATCATATTCCGTCGAAACAATAAATATAAAGTTACAGTGTTACGTACGCGTTCGTACATATTACGAATCATATAACACATTATTTTCAATTAAAATTCATATCCACAGTCACTTAACCATGACTTTGGTGTAACTAAACGAAATTAACGAAATCGCTGGCGCTATACAGACAATGACAACTGCATTAGCGGAGATATTCAATCTATGGTACACCTGCTTAATTGCCGTTTAACCACAAAAAAAAAACATAGGCAAATCGGAGAGGTGTCGAGGTGGCTGAACTGTGGGCCAATATTATATAACATTTTTGCCAATGACACGAAAATAAGAAGAAAGGTAACATAAAACGGTTAATTAAGAAATAATAACATTAGGTGTTTGTTGCTGGCTGGGCTCGTTAAGATCACAATGTGATCAGCCCGCATTGCTCGAACCCATCCAAGAAATAATAACCCAAAGTCGTTGTACTCCCGGTTGGTTTGAACCCAGAACCAAACTGCTTATAAAGGCAGTACACATACATCTAGGCTACGAAGGCGGTTACATACACTATAAATGCTTAATTTTTACTTATCTACTATATCATGCGTTTCATGTGTACGGCCCAATAACAGTTAGCAGTAGCAGAACAGTCTGATTTTAGAACAGTTTGATTTTTACTAAAATATTTATTTTTAATAAAATAAATCCTCAGAATTATATTGTATACATGTGTTAAGAGTAATAAATAAAAACATTGTTTTAAGGATGCCAGTTTTAGTTATTTTTAAAGTGGGCGAATAAGTAAACTGTCTGAGCACAAATTGGATGTGTAAAATATTTCGCATGGTATAAACTAACGCTGTGATTCTTGCTTTCTATGCTAGTTCTTTTCCCGTTAGACTACTTGCAGCAAAGTGCACAGTTTATGACTTGTGGAAAATTTTCTTTTATAGCTTAAAATTTAATAGGAAATTAAAAATTGTATTAAATACTTGCTGCGTTTTTAACTACAAAAATTGTTTGTTCCTACCGTTATAATCCTATCTGCTGTGGTCG
>JAOCPS010480923.1:0-11704 GCA_025505425.1 Graphium colonna
ATAGGATTTACATTGTCTTATTTGGCGTTACAATCTACTCTAAAATTATAATATCATAAAATATATCATTCAAAAACAGAGTAAGTAAACTTAAGTGCTCCTTTTAAAAAAAAATACTTGTAAGATGAACCAACTGCGCTTGAAATATCATAGTGCACAAGTGAAGGCGTAGGCACCGGTACACTTTCTATTCTGGCTTCAATTTTGCTTTAGTACTAGAGGGAGAAATAAGAAAGAATAGTAAAGCGACAGCACAGGGTGTTGTGTGATCGATATTATGTTTCATGATGATAACTCCTTGGATGAAGAGAGTATTTGTGTCAATTAAAAATTATGTTATGTAAAATTCAATAAAATTATGTTATGTCTAACGATCCATTTTTTTATTTATAACATGTAAGTACACATTATACGGACTTTATGATCCTAACAATACAATTAATTTGTTATGGTGGTCACTGACGAGACGTCCCGGCCGACTTTCTCAGGTCTGCTGGGGGTAAATTCTGCGTAGTAGGCGCAGTTCTCCATTTTTTTGTAGGTGCTAGATCATAGCATCTTTTCACAGCTTTTGCTGCACTTTAACGGCCGCGCTCGCTCGGGGAAGTACCATTGCCCTTTATGAAGTCGGCATAAAATATAGTATGCATGTCTTTGTGGGTTGCCTATAAACCTATTTTATCTAATTTCCCAGGTTGAAAACGCACTCGTGACTCTCCGGATGTTGCGTGTGTCTATGGGCGACGTGATCGCCTACAATCAGGTGAACCGTCTGCTCGTTTGTCTTCCTTTCCATTAAAAAAAATACATTTAAGGTCGCATTTTGAATAGCTCGCGCACAATTACCCGTCACTAAATCCATATGGACGTCTCGTCAGTGACCACCTATCTGTTTGTCCAATCAAAATAGTTGAACAGATTTTGATAGTTTAGTTTTAATTGAGTGTTTTAGCAAGTATCATTAGGATTGTAATCGAATCAACATAACATAATAGTCAATCTAGATATTAAAAATATTTTATTCTCTAGTTGCCAGCATAATATTTTTAAAGGCTTTTTAATATGCTATATACGTGCAGTAGTGTTTGAAAACCTATTAACTAAAGTTTATTCTTATTACTAAAGTTATAACGATTTAGTGTGATAACAGAGAATTGAGCTCAATTATCTTTGACTCAAGTGTTACCGTAACATTTTCGATCAACCGTATCCATAAGAGGTCATACGAACTTAAACAGATTTCCATATGTATCGCCTATCTAACGTGTATTTTATACATTTCAAGAATGAAATAGTGATTTATACAGAAAATTATGATAAAATGACCACATTCTACAAGATGTGTCGTATACAAGGCATCCATAACTAATATGATGATAATAAGCCCCGTAAGTCAATTTGCATGGCAAGTTATTCTAATTTTTAATACGTTGGGACTTCTGTAGAATAACTTAAATAAGATTTGTAAATATCTATTAAATACATAAAGGACAATGTCCATAAGCGGTACCAAAAAGTCTCGCGCGTCAAGATCAAAATTATATAGTAATTATTTCCATAATTTTTTACATCACGCTTGATGGATTTGATTTTTAAATAGGGGAATTCAGATCTTCTAAACGACGAATGTTGGTTTCCAGTCCGTACACAATTTTGTTTCCGAGACTCACGCGAATATTAGACGTTTTTAAAATTAAACAACTTTACGGATTCTATCGGATATTTATTGAACGCTGCAAAGGGTTCGAAACGTCGGGTGATAAAATTTAGAAATAAACCGCGATAAAATCCGTAAAGTTGTTCAATTTAAAAATGTCTAATATTCGCGTGAGTCTCAGAAACAAAAAAGTATGAAATCTGCTTTGCTTCTTTCTGCCGCGACGTTTACACAATCGGCATACCTTACCAAGTGGCACCAAATTCAAACTTTTTTTTAGAAACTACACTTATTATATTAACTCATACAGAAGGTCTTTTCATCAAGGTTTCGGAGATATCTGGTAAAATCGAAGCGTCGATTCATAGAAAATAATTTCTATATGTAGATATTATACTACCCGTGACCATGAACGCTGTAAAGGGTTCGAAACGTCGGGTGATAAAATTTAAAAATAAACCGCGATAAAATCCGTAAAGTTGTTTAATTTAAAATAATAAGTCTAGTTTCTAAAAAAAGTTTTGAATTTGGTGCAACTTGGTAAGGTATGCCAAATAAAAATGGGTAAGGTCCTTTAGACGTTACTATAATATAACTTTATAATGCTGTAACCATGCATTACATACGTAAATTAAAATGGACAATCGCATAGATCTAAAACAATCTCACAGATAATAGAAATACGTCTTTCAAGTGGAACATAAACCCTACCAGCAAGGTCATGTCAAACCAGGGAATAAATTATATTTATTACTATTTTATAATATCTCAAGAAATTACTTTGAATTAGTTTTTTTTTTATTAACTACAAGACAGGCTTACCTAGTGTGGTGACAACGGATACTTTTTATCTTGTAATTTATTTTCATTTCTGGTAATAAATGATTTTTATGCATTTTTATTTCCGTAAGATACGCGACTTTACGCCATTTAAAAAGAAAAGAAAAAGATCTCATACATATTGTAATCCGTCGACGTACATTATTTTAAATGCAGATGAATGACTTACAATTTGTAAACTCTGTTAGTATTCTGGATACGAAGGAATGCGTACGTTCATTTATATCCCAAAAGTGACATAAGTGACGACGGAAGGATTTCGTTACGGGTCACCGACACCTCCAGTGACATCACTCACATACTGCCGCCATTCAATTCGGTATACATCCATCGCAAAGCATGTAGCCCCGTCGTACAACTCCCAAATTAACATGTACCGCGAAAATAAACGCGGCGAGCGAAACCGAGGCAAAAGAGATTACTAATATATACGTTTGTATATGGATCTATATGCGTTATCACGTGGAGAGAGCCCACGCGTTCCCGGCAACATATACAAGCTTTATCTACATACATCGACGGTCAGAAGGCAAAGTGGCTAACGAACCATTTGGCTGTTTTTAAACGAAGCAAATTAAAATTAAAAACAAATTGGAATTTTAAGTTCTTTATATTAAGCGGATACGAAAAAGAAATTAATGTTAAACATATAAGGGTGTTATTTTCATAGCTTTCACCGATTAGTACCGCCTGCGATACATTTTTACGATTTTTTTAAAACTATTTTTTTCGTCTGTAAAACGGCCAAATGGTCCGTTAGTCACTTTGCCTTTTAACCGTCGATATACAGATTTAAAAATTTTGTCCCGGTTTTAAAATAACAAGGTTACTATGTTCATTTGTTTGTTTTTGGTATACGTTGAGGATTACATTTTTTTTTAATATATACCGACTTTGACGATTTCAGTTTTTTATTCTAATATTTCACGAGAGGACTAACTTAGAGTATTATATTACTAGAGACCATATTATTAGAGAACTAACTTCAGGACTAACACGTAAAGGACAATGCCCAAAAGCGGTACCAGAAAGTGTCATGCATCAAATAAAAATTATATATTAATTATTTTAATAATTTTTTACAACACTACACTTCATGAATTTGATTTTTGAACAAGGAATTTAACTTCTAATATAAAAGTATAATAATTGATCTACATATGTACATGACGTTTACACAATCGGTCATAGAGATGTAGGCTGCAATAAAAACAATTTTGTATGAATCAGTTTTCCGATTTTATGAAATATCCTCGAAACCCGTGTTTTCTTTACGAAAAGAACTCATAATAAATCTAGTTTCTAATAAAAAAAATTAAACTTGGTGCAACTTGGTACGTTATGCCATATAGGAATTCAAGTGCTTTTGGCAAAAAAAATTATATTCAGTAAAAAAATGGTATTGTTTATTTTTAATAGTTACTGCCTAGGTTGTCTAAAGCCGGTATTTACAGCCCTTAGTGAAAGCTATCCATGCAAAGCTTTCGCGACAGAGTTGAAAATTCTATTGTAAGCGTTTGCGAGCAGTTGACCCTATTCGTGGTATGGGATTGAGGCACGCGAAAGAAGTACAGTTAATTGTTAACAATTGTACTGCGCTCTTACACGCAACAGCGCGTGAGCGTTACTAGAGCTCGATTAGCCGCACGACGCGATCCGCGTATGTTGCAACAAGTGCAAACGTTTAAACGTCGAACGATTGTCATGCAAAACACAGTAATAAAAATAAATAAATAAGCAAAGACCAAACAAATATATTATCAAGCGATTATCTTGCTTCTATTAAGTAATTACTAACATTTGAACGCATTTTTAATTAAAGTCGAATTTTAACCCGCAGACGGCTTCTAGTTTATATACAAAACGTGAAAATTCTCGTTTGGTATAGTACCAATAGTAACCGACTAGCTGCGCCCATGGGTGATGATTGATGAGCGTCAAAGCACGCGCGTGGGCCAAAAACACGTCGGCGAATTCCCCAACTACATAATACACCCACTTACTCGGCACTAAACTATCGGCATCTCCGGTCTACACACACGGTAATAAGCCGAGGTTTCGGAATGAAACGGGATATATGGATCCATATGAGGGCGTCAAGCGTGCGCCAGAATGCGTACTCACAACGTAAACAGTACTAAATCCAAGCGTACGGAGCGGAACAGATGTCCGTGTTGACATCCCGTGTCGCACACATACCGATTCGGGACACATACGTAAACACTGAAATGCACTATATCCTCAGATAAATTACACGATAGAATGAGTGTGTTGTAGTGTGTGTGATAGGAGTATGTGGTGAACGCACAGGCACAGGGCACGATCATCGTAGTGGGAGGCATGGCGACGCGCGCTGTCCACCGCGGCGGTCGACGGCCAACTGGCGTCGCGCTGCGGCCGCGGCACCGCCGATCGCCAATTCCGCATTTTAAAATATTCCGTTATATATCACTATATGAGACAAAGGCATAGCACACACTGCGCCGGTGATGATCCCATCTAACTGCCGATTACCTCTTTGATCCTTAGGCACGTCATCGCGTCGTCATCTTGCAAGATGACTGACACGAACTCTAAATTAGTTGTGTACTTTGCCCTTAAAAAATTGATTTCCTTGAATATTGAGTCACATTTTGCAGGAAAACGGAATACGGGCTACTTTGAGTCGTAATTTGCTAGTTATTTTCTACAAGATTAATATAAAAATTTTCAGAGTATTTCCGCTGCTAAATATGCAGTCTAAAATTAATTTTATTGTTACACGAAGCAGAATAACCACAAACAAAATAACTTAATAAATGACAATTCCCATTTTATGTACCAAGTTGCATAAAGTTCATATTATTAGGGAATAGACTTAAACTCCTACAGATTTTTTTTATTTTAAGAAACCCCCGGTTCCGGAGTTATTTGATACAATAGAAAAATCGATTCATCAAAAACAATTGCTATTGCATTCTTCATCTCTATAACAAAATTCATACTTTTATAATTGAAATTAAATTCCCTGCTCAGGAATCAAATCCATGAAGCGTGATGTCGCAAAAACTAATGGAAATAATAACTATATAATTTTGATGCATGAGTCCTTTACTACATATTCACTTCTATTTACAAAATAAAATTGTATTATATTTATTAATTGGAATAATTTAATAATGAACTAATAAACTGCACTTGCATACAATGTGATACATATTAATAGCGATATCTTAAAAGTCTTTATGCCACCTCTTATCAGTGTTCATTAGCACATTTTTAAAACGAGCAATAAACTACTGTAACATCACGGTCTATATTACAAGATAACATATTCTCCACAAATTAGAGTAAACAAAGACAATTTGCAACATAAAAAACTTTACATTGCTTAATAGGTTCATGAATCACGACATGCGTTAAACAGATGTGGAGTCAGAACCAGTCCTATTTGATATTTCAAAATCGCGGAGTAAAATCTGATTAAGAGACACCTGATTGTCTTCCGGGTGATAAGGAAGCTAGATGTTTGTTTGGCACACGACGGAGTCGCGTTTTAAAAACGATCGTACAAATTACACTATCATATGTATTTTTATATTTTTATCATCAAATGTATTAGGGTCATACATCGTATACTGTACCGTGTACCGTAAGTATGCCGATGGTGATGGTAAAGGCCGAATTATTTTACAGCTAAAAGTCATGATTATTAGTCGAAGTTGTCACGAATATTACATTTGATATTTGAGTCGTTTGTAGTTATTCTAAAACGTTTCCAATATTTATTTATATGCGGCACTAAAATTAGACTTTCTAGTTAATAAATCGCGTGATTTCTGACACTGTTTGTTTTGTTTTATGCTAGTAATGTAATGTATTCAATCATTTTTATTGTCCGAGGCTTCCAAATTCGTTACTGTTACATCGTATGACTATTATTTCTAGCCCCGGATTTACATTAGGGGCACTCGGGGCTAGTGCCCAGGGCGGAAAATTATTAGGGGTCGGTAAAATTTGAAGTTTATGAAAATATAAAAAGGTGGATCTTTAAAGTAATAGACATATTCAATGGTCAGGTTTGCTTCATGTCAAAGTTAATACTTTTAGCGTTATCCTGGACGATATAGACATTGATTTGCGAAAAAAAAAATAACGTAATTTAAGAGAAAATTTTTCGTTGTAACTGAATTCGGCAATAGAACCAGGGAAATTCGTGAATGATCCATTTAAAAAAATACTGCTTCGTTTTCGAGCCCTTATTGAATTATGAATTCGGTTCATAACTGGCACTAAAACAGTAGATAACAAAGGTATATGCAGAGAAACTTATAACCTCCTTTTAAGTTAGTTTAAAAAAGCTTTTTTTTATTTTTTTCAATGCGGTGGCATCTTCATAGTGCTCAGGGAAGGCACTAAGTCTAACTTCGGCTTTGATTATAATCAAAGCCGATAGGACAAATCCAAGTACATATTCGTAATCAGCGCACCAAAATACCTCAAGATCAGCAATCAAATCCAAAAGGGGAAAATAAGAGTTCAAATTTGCAGACCTGTGCTATCAATAATCATTAATCTCAATACTATACCTTGTAACAAAATGGACAAAGGAACCATTCCGCCGTAGTTAAATAAATAACTTTGTAAAACCGAATGGCGTATACGACACCAATGGGAATAGACAGAGAGATAACTGCGGCCATGTCACCATATACAATTTCAAATAATCTTTTACCTTACAGCATATGTTTTTTTATCGTTATCGTTGTGCTTATTATTACAGGTGTAGTAAATTCAGCTACATAAGGTTTGCAACCCTGGCTGCCATACTCCGAAATACGTTTTGGATTATAAATTTGTTTAGTATTCCCCTACTACGAAAATGTTTATATGCGTAAAGCGGACACTAAACGTTGAATAGGCTGACTTATTTTTATATTATAATACCTAAGAAATATGTATAAATAATAGCCATCGATAAATGACCGGTTGGCACAGTTGCCAAACTGTTAGTTTCGTGGTCACGACTTGTGGGTTTGAATCCCACTCGGACGAATTATTTGTGTAACTTACAGGTAATTCACAACACATTCTATAAAGCACACTAATGGAAGCGTTTATTTTTTCTAACCAAAAGAAAACTTCTTTCATATTTTGTAAAATGTTATACGATTGTTAGATAAGAAAGAAATTAAAAAAAGAAGTAAAAGTTGAATTATTTTCAGTGGGTGAAAACAACTAACTAGCTAATTCAACAGAATAAATTTAAAATGCAAAATTTTATAAGAAATATAAATATGAACACTTGCACAGGTTTGGTGCTGGTAGGAAGCAAATCGTACGATAAAACTTGGCACGTGTTTTCGATTGCAAATTTCAGATAACGAAGGCTCGACTCGATAGAACATAGAATTATATTTTATCTCCATTGGCGAATCGCATATAGTTTGCGTGACTAGATGCTGAAGCACTTTGACCGGTAGTCTCACCTGCCGGTATTAATCTAAAGTGTAGCCCACATACCTGGATACTAGGCATGGGCCATTTCAGTGATTTGTCACTTGCTATCGGTTATTCATTTCAACATTCTCTTTGTATGCAACGATAACTTTATATAACCGATCGCATGTGAAAAAACAGTGAAACGGCCCGTGCCTACTGGATACCTTACTTTATGGTATTATTGCATTAGCGAGGGCCTACGTGTTACGCTATTCTAAGAATAATTAATTCCTGTTTGTTACATGACTAGGGTTATTGATGAATGTTAAGATTTCGGTCTGTATCTAATTCTATTATCTATCGACTTGGCATGTGTATTTGCTAGATGGCTAATTCTTATCATTTCCTTTTTCTTTTCAATCTTAAAAAGCTCTTTGGAATGCTTTGAGTGTTTATAGGCGATGGTTTACTATCAATATTTCGTACACCGCCTGATGGCTTAATAATTTTAAAGTATAAAAATTTCATTATAAAACCTATTTTTTATAATCACTAATGTTTTTTTTCTTCTTTAAAGTTATAGTATCTTAATAAGTAAAAATTTTCAACCGTTGTTATTTTTATATAATCAACTGTTATTTCCTATATTAGTTTCCTAACTACGGAATCATTTTAATATGGTTTGTTAATATAATGTACCTTTGCACTAAAGTACTGGTGAATACGTTTATTTCGAAATAATATTGTGATTATGTTTTTTAAATTAAACAACATTACGGATTTTATCGCGGTTTATTTTTTAAATTTTACCACCCGACGTTTCGAACCCTTTACAGCGTTCATGGTCACGGTTAGGTCATCCGTAAAGTTGTTTAATTTAAAAATGTCTAATATTCTCGTAAGTCTCAAAAACAAAATTGTGATTATGTGTTCGAAATAATATTGTCATGTGTTATGCTAAAACAACTCATAATCACAGTATGTAATTTACTAAGGATGAGAATAAAAAGCTCTTAAAAGTATGTCTCAGGTCGTGTATTCGATTCACGTTAGTGGCAAATATATGTATGGCCTACAAAAAATTGTTCCGGATCTAGGTGTTCCTCCTTGTGCAATTTATGGATGTAAAGGATATCAAAGTGCACTCTTACTGAAAAAGAGTGCACTTTTTCATTTTCAAATAAAAACAAGTATTTTATGATAAGAGTTGTGATATTTTTATTGTATTGTAAAGAAGACATGTTCCGATTAAGCATGGAATAAAATATGCGGCAAATGACTCCACGGCTCCGATGACAAGCCATTAATTACTCTTTTCATGAAATTTTCCATGACTTTTGCACAGAGTGGCTGTATCTCACTGATGACGCGTTAGATTTCCGATTTGTGCTCAGGAATTGTTTCGGGTTTATTCGCATAAACCCGAGATTTCACAAAACCCCATAGAAAAAATCGCACGGTGTTAAATCGTACGATCTTGGCGGCCAGTTGATATAAGAATTTCCTGTGATAATGTGTTCTGGAAATCGTTGCTGCAATAAGTCGACTGTTTCATTCGCGGTGTGTCAGGTTGCGCCGTCCTGCTGAAACCACATGTTGCACAGATTCATGCCGTCCAGTTGAGGCCACAAGAAGTCCGTCCTGTAACGAATGCCGTTCAGTCACTGCAATTTCGGCCTCATTTTCAAAAAAGTAAGGTCCAATCTCGCCGCCTGACCAAAATTCGCATCCGACAGTTACTCGCTGTGGGTGCATTTGTTTCTCATGGATTGCATGAGGATTTTCTGAATCCCAAATTCGAAAATTTTGTGTATTAATGAAACCATTCATATGGAAATGCCCTTCATCGGAGAAAATGACTTTTTCGAAAAATTGGCATTGACTACACTTTGCTCCATTACCCATCGAACGAATTGAGCTCCTGAGTTAACTGAATCTTGTACACATGAAGGTGGAGGTCTTTAGTTCGCTGCTTAGAGCTTCGTGAAATTTGAAGTTGATGAGAACGATGACAAATTGATGTTTTCGGGTTTTCGGAGACATTCTCGTTCACAGCAGCAATGTTTTCAAGAGACCGACCGATACGTTCACGCAAAGGATTGTTATTATTCATAATCGACCCAGTTTCTTCAAATTTTTGACCACTCTTTGAATGGTTGACACATTAGTTGCACTTTCTCGGCTTAAAATTTGGCGATGTTTGCGAGCGGTTTCAGCGAAACTTTACCTATTTTTGTAATGAGTTTTCACAATTATAATGCGTTGTTCTTTCGAATAGCGCTCCATTTTCAATAATCAGAATAAACAGAGGTGACAGCTGTCAAATTTCAGAGTTGCCACTTGCATGAGAAAAAAAAGGTTCCAATTTTAAAAAGTGCACTCTTACTGAGACACCGTTTAAAAGGCTCTTATAAAAGTTTATTTTTACAGAAAATAACAAAAACCGACTTCAAACGCCGAAGCATATCTTCTCCATTATTTTAATTTTAAAAACATATTACTAATCCGATTTTTATAGGACCATTATGGACGATGTATGAGGTGTTTTAGCAGCACAAATCACATTATTATTTCGAACACATAATCACAATATTATTTCGAACTGTCACGTATTTGTTCAATGCGAGCACAACCATAGTAGTTGTATACCCTTTGAGCGAAACATTATCAGACCACTATTGCACTGATGCAAATGAAATCACGGTTTAGTGAAAATATGGTAGCAGCGAAACTTATCATCTCTGCAATATAGTTTAATGTGACTGCTTCATTTCTTTGTATTATCTGACTGTTGTGTAGCAGCACACTATATGGTTGCGTTTATGGAGACATATTACGATGGCCACGAGACATATGAAGTGGGTTTGTGTGTCTGTCACACTTCCTTTGTTAGTTTTATATTCTTGGAGAAAGAATAATTTTTCAGGAGCCTAACTGAGTCATGGTCAAAGTTCGACTAGTCTTTATTTGTTTTGTTAGTTTGGATATAAATTGGAAAGTGTCATGTTAGTTATGGCATTAATTTTCATTTAATATTTTGGTGTAATAGTGCCTGGAGGGTAAGTTGACTTTTAAATTAATGAAATCAACTTAGTTCCAATCGGTAATTAGCCTTTATGTCACTTAATTAAAAAGAGAAGAGGAGTTTGTGTGTTACCTATTATGCCTAGAAAGTTGTACGAAGGAAATAGCTATAGCTCTATACTACGTTCTTTGAAGGAAGAGAAAATAATTGTGGTTTCATTACCCATATCATCATTTATAGTTCATAAAATTAACCTACCCATTGGGTTATAGTATTGACCTCTAACAATAAAACCCTTGTTATATGTCTATAAAAATTTTATAGTACTATTATAATCTTTGACCATAATGAATTTTATTCGGCCCTAATTTCTTTTGATTCATTCATTTAGCGAACTATTTTTCGTTTGCGAAATGCTGGTGAGCTAGTTGGCGACGAGTATAACACCTTATCCGATAAAACTTTTGTAAGCCAATTTATTACTTTTATCAACAAACCATCACATTACACTTAATTTACAGCCGGTGCTCTAAACGATTTTATTATAGTATGTATTCAAAGTCGCCGGAGCATTTTTATGGATTAATATCGAGACTGTTTATTTCGTAATCTTTTAGAATTAATGCAGCTACAAAATATAACCCACGGATTTTCCAAAATTATTTTATTTTATTAATAATAGGACATTAGGTGGTAGAGCATAACACCCTTTCACAGCTTTTGCTGCACTTTTACGGCCACGCTCGTCCGGGGAAGTACCA
>JAOCPS010481033.1:0-11704 GCA_025505425.1 Graphium colonna
TAAGAAAAATCCACTATCTTAAAAAAGGAATTTTATAGCGGTGTAAAGATAACATGGTAACCTAGAACACGAAAAAATTATAATTGAAAGTTACAGCGACTGAAAAAAGGGTTTTTTTTATTTTTTCTTCTTTGTTTATAACTTTGTTATTTTTCATTTTACGACAAAAAGTCAATGAGAGCAAATTTATAAAGAATTCAATTTTCTTACAAAGAATATTGTAATAATTTTCTTACGTGATACATAGTTTCTAAGTTATACGGCTTTTACGCTTTTTTTAAGCAGCAAATTTTCATCAACTTCACAAACCCCACAAAATTAAACTTAAACTTTTCACTAGTGCATTAAAGAAAACTTTCTGAATTTGATAAATACAGGGTCAATGTAACACATTTCAATGTACGATATGTCCAAGGAAACGCGTTAGAAATCTAACAAAAGATTACATTCATCGTACATGACCAGTGTCAGACTGGAATTGAGGTGTATAACATTAGTTCGTTATGACGTCGTTAACAATAAGGTGATTTCTTTTGAAGGATTTTGTTATTAATATTTCTCAATAGGGTTGTTAACGTGTTTTTTATAATATTTTCCTTATTTTGATAACGATGCTTGATATGACATACGAGTAACATCTATTTACAGCATTTGCTGCAAATTTATACCCACACTTGCCCGGGGATGTATCACCGTACTTTAGAAAACCAGCATAAAGTATACATAACTTTTGGGACGCCCATTCCTTTCGTTTTCTTTTGCATTCCCACCCTTAATCTCGACCTTATCCTATATCTTAAAGCTGTTTTAGCCGGGACTACGAGGCATGGACTGGAGTTCTGGGTAGACACGGAGTCGGTACCATGAACAACAATGATCTGTTGCTACTCAGTCTTTGTGCTCAGTACGGACTAGCAATATCGAACACCATGTTTAGACTTGCAGCCAAGTACAAAACAACGTGGATACACCTAAGATCCAAACATTAGCATTTGATCGACTATGCTATCGTGTGGCAGAGAGACATCAATTAAGTGCAAAACACTCGCGCTATGCGTGGTGAGCACTGTTGGACCGACCAACGACTTATTGTCACGAAGTTGCGACTCCGCCTCCGTCACCCTCGTAGATCAGTCGCAAAAAAGTTTGCATCTGTAAATGTGGATAGGCTTAAGGATCGTGATGTGAGGAAGTAATATGCTGACAACTTGTCTGAGGATTTGTCTCCCATAAGTGAACCAGTCCTAAACCTTCTCATCTCATGAAAACCGCCACAGTAACTCTAGGTGAGAAGGACCGTCGTAATGAACATTGATTCGATGAGAATGACGAAGTGATCACGGCAGCATTCGACAAGCACAGAGAATTCATAAGACAGCATAGCAGGGGAGGTGGTAGCGTTGCGGCAATCAAGGCAAGTGAATTGGAACTGCGTAAGGTGTCTTGGCTATTAAAAGACAAGTGATAGCTGGACAAAGCTTGTAACATGCAGTGGCTCTCTGACACAAACCAGCTTGGGAAATTTCACTACGAGGTTCGTAAGGTAATTGGCACTTCTTATCAGGTCACTGTACCCTTGACGTCATTAGAAAGTACACGTCTCCTGACGAGCAAGGAGGATGTGCTTAAACTTTGGTCTGAACATTTTAATACTCTGCTCAACGTAGATTAGTCGGCTGACCTACAAAACATCGGCTCAAGGCCACAACTTCCGCTAGTCTTCAAGCTGGATGAGCCTCTGTCACAAGATTAGGTAGTCACTGCCATCAGTTAGCAGAAAAATGAACGGGCTATTGGCGTAGACCTTATACGGGAAGAGCTATTGAAATACAGTGGTGACGAATTGCATACACTGGTTTGGAAACTTTTTGTTTACATGTGGGAGGAAGAGCAAATCCAAGAGGACAAAGGTGAATCATCGGACTGCAACTCTTACCGCGGTATTTCATTGCCCTCAGCTCTTGGAAAGTCTCTCACAAAAGTTCTGAATCGCCAGAAGGACTTTTCTGAAAACATTTTGCCCGAAACCCAATTTGGTTTCCTACCTGACCGTAGAACCTATGAAGCCATATTTTACGTGCGTCAAATACAAGAGAAAAGCAAAAAACAGGGCCGTCATTTGTACCTTTGCTTTGTCGACCTGGAAAAACCTTACGAAAGTGTGCCACGTGAAGAACTATGAATGGTTCTGGGGAAACTGGGATGCACGAAAAAGTTTGTAAGACTTTTAAGTTATGCATAATGACAGGCAATGCTGCGTCGCTGTAGACGGTGATCAGTCGAATTTTTTCCCAGTCACTTGTGCAGTGTGTATTCTAGCATCCACAATGTTTGCTTTGTACTTTGCAGTTCCGGTCAAAGAAGTCTTACAAACTATTTTTGAGGGAGTCCACATCCATTTCCGTATAGATGGTAGTCTGTTTAATTTAGCTAGACTTAAGGCCCGTATCATGTCGCCTAAGCAATGATCTCCGAGATCAACCGCGACCACTTAGCAGAATCCCCGGTAGACCTTCAAAAGCTAATATCTGTTTTTCATCAAGCAAGTGTGGCAAGTTTGAGTATGAAAGTCAGTGTCAAGAAGACTGATGTGATGTCCTTGGACACACACAGTCACCAGTCACTGGCCATAAAGCTTGGTGAGGATGTGCTGAATTAGGTCGAAAGATTTAGATATCTGGGGATTTGTATGACATCTAAATGTGGTCTTGATGCAGATATTAACAGCAGGATTAGCGTAGCATCTGCTGCCCTTGGAAAGCTGCGCGCCAAGGTCTTCTGCTCACACGACCTTAAGCTAGCAACCAAGGTATCAATTTACATGACTATTGTGCTGCCAAATCTATTGTACTCTTCTGAGATGTGGTGTGTGTATCGTCACCACTTACGCACTCTGGATCGTTTTCGCCTTAAATGTCTCCATATCATCATGAAGATCAGATGGTCCGATCGAATGCGTAATACCGAGGTTTTGCGACGACACAATTTCGGTGGCATTGAGGCCTACTTAATGCGTCGGAAGCTTTGGTGGTGTGATCACATATCACGTATAGCGGAGGAAAGAGTGACGAAGTGTATCTTTCATTCTGAATTAGAAGAGGGCAAGCGAAAACGTGGCGGACAGTTTCTTTGCTATAAAGATGTTTAGAAACAATACATGAAAAGATGCAACATAGAGCCCTCTCCGTGGAAAGATTTGGCAGCACATCGCCCAGAATGGCGAGGGACTGTAAAGAGGCGAGTCCACGAATTTGAGGATCAGCGTAAAGCCGAACTTGTTACGAAACGCAATGAACTTAAAGCCCGTCCTCCCTCCGCCATCAACTATAATTGCCACAACGGCATCCTCACGTGCCCTTATTATGCGCGAGGATTCGTTGCGAAAATCGGCTATATTAGCCATCTCCAGGTGCATGAACGCCTAGCCAACTAATAATAGAAGTGGTCGCCATGGCCAAAATCGGTCGGAACATAATTTTGGCCAATTTCCCAGGTTGACAACACACTCGCGACTCTCCAGGTGTTGTGTGTGTATACCGGTGATGGGATCAGTTTACATCAGGTGAAACGAATGCTAGTTTTTCTTCCTTTCCATATGAAAAAAAACATATGCTAAAGAAATAACTCATTTTAGCCGATATTCAATCACTAAAGCCCTCCACAGTTGCTGATATATCTAAATTTAATACATATACAAGAAGTACTGCGCGGAGAATTCTTTTCAAAGTCACTTACGTCTGTAACTCCACTAAAAAGTAACGTAAAGTAGCATCTTTTTTTTAATTATCTCACTATAGGCAAAGACCTCTACGCCACCCAAGTTAACCCACGATCCTTCACTGCCAAGCACTTTAAGTTGCAATTCAAAAATTTATAAATTCATTTGTGCCTTTACTGAGAATCGAATTCAGGATCACCTTGAGTACACACAAGATAAGGACGCCCGGCCACTGAGCTATCACGGTCCAGAAAATAGAAGTGCAAATAAGTCCAAAATGCCAATCAGGTCAGTTGTGGTAGAAGCATATGTATTAATATAACATTAACCTGAAAGCATAAGGGCGATCTGAATAACTGTATCGAATAATTAATCGGGTGGTTCAATTTGTCGCCGGTTCGATTGCATTCGATAACACGATATATACGTAAATGCTACGCTGTAGGCATTTCCCATCGTAATGTTTATCACAGTCGCTGTCGGTAAAGCTATAGTATTCAATTTATTACAAATGGGTTATTACAAAATGCTCTTTATATTGGTGTTGGCAAAATATATAAGGTATGTACAAAAATAACATAATAAACTGTGTATCTGTATAAAAATATTTATTTATATTTAAAAAATAGTGATAGACATAAATTAATACAAGAAATAACGACAACCTTTCTATCCCAAGATTTTGTTTACAGAAGACGAATAAATCGTTTATGGGTCAAGGTATACGCATTTATTTATTTATTTAAACTTGATGCAGAGTTTGACGTGCATAGGCGGACATAATGCTGGATAGCATTTTCTACCTGTCAACCTTAGGGTGGTACTGAGAAGCTGTAGTAGGTACACATAATAATGAAAAAGAGGAAGAAAATTACAATTTAAAACTAAATAGACTCTACAAAACTATACTATACATAAATATATACTATATAATATCCTTAATAATATATATTTATACTATATAATATAATACACAAGTACAATAATATAATACATAACGGTATTAGATATCTTATTTTGAGGAAGTTATCAACCTGCTGACAGTTTATTTGTAAACTACTCACGGGCCTTTTTTTAAACACAAAGCGACGCATGTATAATAAAATCCCACCATCTGTACTAAACCTACCATTGGACCAATTTAAGTACAAAATTAAAAATACACTTCTACGTAAAGCTTATTATACCGTCGCAGAATGCTTTACCGATTTAAACGCGTGGGATTAATGCTGTTGATACTTACATAGGTCATACGAGATAATTTTAATACAGATAATTGTAAACCTATATTATTTCAAAAGAGCAAATGCTGAGTTTCTCGACCGCTCTTCTCAGCAGAATCTGCCTTCCGAGCTGGCGGTAGCTTCATTACGAACATTTATATCATGCTAATGTAAAATTTTGACATTTCATAAGAACGCGTAAGCGTCTATGTGAATAAAGATATTTTGAATTTAGATTTTTTTGACTACATTTTATTTTTCGTTCCTTATATTTAAGTTTTTATTGCATTTTTATTTTATTACTGTTCTTAGCAATTCTAAACCGAAAGACTAATAAGCATTCGGTAAAACGAAACCTACGTATAAAGCTCCTATTATCGTGTAAATGTAATTTATTTAGTTTAGTTAGTTGGGAGGCGCAGTTGTTTTGCGTCGGGCAACCGCAGATGTACGATTTGTATTCGGTTCAAACAACGTTCGGACCGAACATCGAATACAACGTGCCATTTTCAATAAACGATTTCCTATTATACTGCGGCTTGTTGGAGGTTTATTTGTTTTGTCGGTAAATAGCTATGTATTTACGGAATCAGTAATGATTACAATTAAAAATAGTTGTAATAAATAATATGCGCAATGGTTCTCTTACCTTTTTTCATGGAAAGGAAGAAAGACGAGCAGTTGGTTCACCTGGTGGTAAGCGATCCCGTCGTCCATGGACACACGCAACATCAGGAGAGATACGAATATGCTGTCAACCTGGAATATTTGATACCTAGGTTTAGTGGATAGGATGGGGTCAGGATTACGGATTTGGAGGGGAAAGGAGAGAGGAAAGAAAAGTGTAACCATGGTCATCCGGCTTCCCAAAAGTCATGCATATTTTATTTTTTGCCCACTTTATAAAGGGTGATACTTCCCCGGGTGAATACGATAGAAATGCAGCATAAGCTGTGAAAAGATGTTACGCTCTACCACCTAACTTTGAATTTGTAGCTTTAATGGATTGTTGCCTTACTGACGTAACTTTCGGATAGATACAATTTAAGAAACGTCATGTGAGTGCTCATTTCTGTCTTAAAATTCAGTATGTAGCACTGTCTTGCGTCTGATAACAGTCCCTAGGCAGCGGTGACCGCTTACAGTCTCTCGAGAATTTCTCAGAATAAATAAAAAGTCGCAGTAACAGCTTTCGTACAGCTCCTACTGCATAATAAAATGCTGTACATATTTAAAAAGCTTTGAAAATGTACTCAGTTTGAATCATCGCGTAAAAGATTATTTGTACTAGATGTTACTATTAGATTCATATAGATACATATATTCATACTAGATGTTATCACATCCAAACATTTTAAATATTTTCGATATGTTTGCAGTCGCATGTATATAGGATGCAAAAATATTAAGGAAAGGAACTGAAAAATAAATTAAAAATTTACATCTAATTATAGATGGATTGACATTACGTCTTGCATTTATTGAAATTCTTTTGTATCTGTTACAAATAATGATTATTTTTTTCTAATAAATTACATGATTTAATGCCGTTCGCCCTTTATAAATTTACTTTAGCGATAGGCTATTTAGTGAAAAGGAAAGTGAATGTGTTAAAATTATAAATTTTCAACATTCCGAGTGTGAAATTACGTACATTAACAAAAAGATCTAGAAACTGGTTGCATTAGTGTGCTGGTGCAATAATAGTTTGTATGCATAAATAGTTCATTTAAATATAAGTAGGTTATATTCAAAAATTACAAAAAATGTTCGAAATCAAAAGGCATCGCTAAATTATTCAAGAGATCGACTGAGTACAATCATCAAAACGTCTAGTTTTTTACTATGTGAAAAATACTACTGCTAATTGTTTGCCAATATCTAGAATAGGTAAATAAAGTAACTACGATAAAGCAGTTTTATATAATAAGTAGAAACATATTTTGTATGCGTAATGATACACATCGTGTCAGCTAAGCATATAAATTGTTATATGCATAGCTTTATGATTTCTATTGATTAACATTAGTAATCAATAGAAATCAATGAATTAACGATAGTGACTTTGTTTGCCTTGACTATTATGTGCGGACTATATTATCTTTATTTGTGACAGTTCACCTGTTAAACTGACCTAATAAAAAAACAGAATTATTTCGTAGCAAAGAATTCAAATTAATTTTATATTCATCGCTCTTTGTTATTGACAAATTATTATCAAACATTTAACACGTGTTTGTAAGGAATAAAAGGTATTTTAACTGTATGGGTAAACGCTTTTATTTCAGCATGGTGCGTCTGATGTCAAAATCAATGTTAAAAGAAACGATTACTCTTAAAACTAAGAAATAAAAGATTATTTTCACAGAAAATTTGAAAAAAACTGACTTCAAATGCTTCAAAAGTGTACTTCCGATAACAAACTTTTTACGTTATTTTGATTTAAAACACAATCTACTGAACCGATTTTTCTGAAAAAAAATATATGAAACCATTTCCGAAATAAACTCTTTCAGATAAAAAAAGAATTTTCAAAACCGGTTAATAATATCATGGAGACACCCGCGAATATACATAAAAAATAAAAACATTCGAATTGAAAACCACTTTCTTTATTGAAGTCACTTAAAAATGCTTGAGACATATATTGATTTAATAATAGCATATTATATGGCACAAGCAAAAATTATTTTGTAGTCCACTGCCACTTTCGCTATTTTTTAGATTTTTATTTATTCTATTGCTAAAAAGGTTAGGGAGCCCAAGCCTCATAGGAATATAATATTTTTCTCACAAGAAGTTGTCCAAGTTACGAAAAAATAGGTAATCTATTGGAGCAGGGTCCGAGAAATACGATGGGCGTCGGCGGCATTTCAATCGGAGTCCTTTGTACTTAGCGACCGTTTCTCGTATAGTATGCGGTCTAAGTCTAAGTGTGGTAATTTATTTATTTATTTGATCTATAAGCAATTGTTACAATATATGATTGTAACAATAGTATATACGTGAGAGTAGTATACAGCATAATTTTATAGCTGAATGCAAAAATAATAAAAGGTAAACACTTCATGCAAAGTACAATACGAAAAGGATACATTGAAATAAGTTGTGAATATCCTAAACTATACATTTATAACGGCGTCTTGCAAATGCTTTCAAAACGTACTAAGACTAATAGCATAATGCACAAGATCTCTATTTTTCGAGCACCTATTTAACACCTTTCCTAATTTATTTTAATTTATTTCAAGTAAATTAAAATCGTTTAGTTACTCACAACAAATCTCGCCGCTAACTTTGACGTGGTTCGCTATGGGCTAGCTTTCGTGATCACCTTTAATTATTTTTTGCCATAGGTCTCCGGCCGTCTGTAAGGTTTGTTTCGGAGGTTAAAATCTGCAGAACTTAACCAGAACGTAAAGTGCTTTTTTTAACTGTAGCTTCTATTTTTTTACTGTTTACATACCATTGATTATTCAAACTGTTTCTGCAACGTTGGCGTCATGGTAAAACTTATATTGATAATATTTAAGATTTTCTCTTTTATGAACAGAATGTGATATCTGAGTGAAAGAAACAAATGTCGCTAAAAAAGTTTTATTTAATATAATATATTGTACCTGAAGTTCTATTTTCTTAAAACGTTAGTTTGTTAATATGAAAAAAATTATAATAAATAACAGTAAAATTAAAAAAAAATAAAGAAACATACATTTCTTAAAGGTTTTCTCTTTGAATCCATGTAATGTAAGATTACACTTAAGTGCACTTTACACAGCGACTTTGTGCAGAAAATAGCATTATTACTAAATCGGCTACAAGAGTAGGACAGTCTGCATCCAAATCGGGTGACTGCGCATCGATCCGATGTAGCTGGTTAGGTCAAAGAGGTTTAAAGGCTAAAACACGTTTTATATACCAAGCGTACTAAGGCTTGTATCATTATTTACACTTAGCCTGTCTTCAGAATTTTCTCAAGCATAATTTACTTAAATCCTAACTACATAAATGCTAAGCAAATGACATACTCGTAATATAAAATGCGCAATTATCAATGTCAAATTTATAGACATGAAACTTAGTGCAAAATGACAACGCCGATGTGAACATATAGAGCTCGTACACGGATCTTCTTTTTGAAGTATATGATAAGGTATATTGCATGAAATTACGTAATTACGTTACTGATCGTTAGTCCTGGCAAAACACATGGCATAATCGATATGCCTATTATTTCAGATAAAAAGTTTGTAGTTGGTAAAAGTATAGGTTTACTTAAAAAATCGATAGAATAATTCCCCAACGGAGTCGATATAAAATAAAAAAAGACCTCCTGACCGAATTCGATCAGGCGCAGGACCGAATATTTTTTTTTTTTATATGCCAATCGGTCGCATGGATCACCTTTCTTTTCAGGTAATCGGTTCATCAGCCTGCATTGCCCTAATCTAACCAAGAAACAACATCATAAAATTATTGTTCCCCCACTGGATTCGAGCTCAGGGACCTCCAATTTACAAAGCAATGGCCCATACCATTAGGCTACGGAGGCGGCATTCAATTTCTCAGTACCGCAGTTGCCTGCGGCTAAGTAGAATAAAACATTGTTGACATATTTGAACGCTGAAAGCATCGAACGTAGTTCTAGTAAGATTTGTCATTCTTTTTACATGGTAAATGTTTAAGGTTATCTGTAACCATGAATTAGTTAATAATAAACAAAGTGTACCGATCAACCAATTAATATGTTATACTACGCTTGCAGCGGAACACGCTGATGTACGACTTTCATGCTACATAAATTGCAAGTGATTTATCATCGAACTATTGCCAAAGAACTTGGCGGGCTGTTCGAGAACAGATAAAATTAATAGCGAATAATTGGGAACACTCATTCACAATGCTGCAGAAAGTAAATACGAAAATCCTTATTGTGAACTATATTTGTGAATTATATATGCAAATGAATAATAATTGTGATTAAGTGAAAATTCATCACCATTTTTCAATAGTCTATATCATATGCAATAATCAATGCTAATATTAAAAAAGACTGAAGAGTTTGTTTCTTAGGAACTACTTGATCCAAATTGAAAAATTATTTTATGTCGGATAGCCCATTTTATTTATTAATGGCTTTCAAACTTCATAATACACACATAGGTGCTTTCGCGCTCCTATAAAAGGTCAAGTTTTACATAAGGGTTCGTTTATTATGTAAGCTACCACCAGCTTGGAAAGTAGATTCTATTTAGACGCTGGCGAGAAACTCAGCAGTTGCTCTGTTAAAATTATGTTGACTTTTATTTTTTTTTTCTATATATTTATTTGCTCTTAAGCCTACGCGAGTAACAACAGTACTATGACCACACAGTTTTGTAATCGTATTCAGTAAAGCTATAATAAGCTTTAATTAAAAGTGTAATTTTAATTTTACATTTAAATTGTTCAAAAGTTAAGCTTAATATTGACAGTGGAATTCTATCATAGATGTGTACACCATATCTTGTAAATGATTTACTAACCCTTTGAAGGCGAAAGCTTGATGTAATCAGTTCGTCCTTATTTCTCGTATTTAGTCTGTGTCTGTCATTATTTTCATCAAAACAATAAATATTTACCATATAAATTAAATATTACAATATAGATTATTTAGGCTTCATAACATCACGCCATATAACATCAACCAAGAGTGGAACATCAATGAAAAATATTGTAAAAACGAGGAAAAATTAGCGCGGTTAAAACCGCAAGAAGCTGCTAGTTAATGATATAAAGGCAATTATTCTTTTTTATGGAAAGGAAGAGAAACTGACGGTTCACCTGATAGTAAGCGATTCCATCGCCCATAGACACATGCAACATCCGGAGAGTTGCGAGTGCGTTGTCAACCTGGGAAATTGGATAAAATAGGTTTATTGGATAAGATGGGTCGGGATTTAGGATTTGGAGGATAAAAAAAAGTAACATCCTGTATAGATGTAGTGATTTTTACGAAAGGTTAAAATTTTTCTATCAGCCTTGGTGTAATGCAGGCACAAAACAATCCCTGCTCCCCGCGACCAACCTTGCACTCTTGTGAGCGAATGCCGAAAAATAACCTAGACGCAGAAACTTAACCCAGCAAATGTTTTTTTTTCTAATCTTACACTAAGTCGTTACTTCGTCTTGTTACTACTCTTAAATATACAAGAGAAAATATACAAAGAGGCTGTAAATAATGATGTAAAGAAATTGTGTTTATATTAATAAAATAAAATTAAATAAATATACTTAAAATATCGGTTACATTTGATACTTTCTCATTAACAGTTTTATATGAAACAAACTCGATTTTGATAAAATTACGGAAAATTTTAACGTTTGCGTGTATGCGTAAAGGTCATACATTTATTTTCTATCCTCTTGACGACCGGGTACAGCAAATAAAAGCTGGCTCTGTTTGCTGTCCCCGGTCGCGTCGCTCTTCAGGGCGTAGTGTGTTCTGTAAACACTCGTTACATAAGAGCAAACAGCTTCAACTCAAGATTTGCAATTTATTAACTCCCACCGATTCTCTCTTCGAAGTTTCTATTTGACTTTAGAACAACACTAAGATTTTTCAAGAAACGTTCTGTACATTCACTCGTTTTGAAAGCATGCTGCGATATGACCGAGCGCATCAGTATATCAGAGAATAAATATAATAAAAAATAAATAAATAACTCCGTCAAAATTTAAGGACGTTATATGTGGGGATCATATATGAAGTATAAATGTTATA
>JAOCPS010481143.1:0-11703 GCA_025505425.1 Graphium colonna
GCCATGTCTACCCTTTTCTTTTCCTATTCCTATCCCCTCCAAATACTTAATCCCGACCCAATCCTATCCAATAAACCTATCTATCCAATATCCCAGGTTGACAACGCCCTCGCAACTCCGAATGTTGCAAGTGTCTATGTGCGACGGGATTGCTACCCATCAGGTAAACCGACTGCTCGTTTGTCTTCCTTTCCATAAAAAAAGATTATATAAATGTTATGTTGGATAAAGGAGGGATATTTTGTTCGTACGTGTGCTAGCGGAATGCCCTGTAACTTGTAAATCGATTTTAAAAATTATTTAAAATATTTTATTCGAAAGGGTATAGGGACAAGGTGGTCCAGTGTATTTTTATGAAAATCGGTCCAGTAGTTTCTTTCTAAAATTAAAAAAAAAACTTAAAAAACATTTTTTTTGAAGCCGGTCTGTGACTTATACACACTGCCACTCGAATTGCTTAGCGTAAAGAAATAGATTTAATGGTTTAATATTTATAATTAGTTTTTTTTGTGTCAAAAATGTCTAGAATATATTAGCACTATATGATAAAGGACCTATTAAAGTTATTCGAGTGACATAAAATGGTGAAGTGATTAGCGTCGGCCATTTTATTGTCGGTCGTTAAAGGATGATGCCCATTTTTATATGGCAAACCGTACCACGTTGTATCAAGTTCGAACAATTTTTTTTGGAGCCTAGACTTGTTATTTTGACTACTACCTACAAAAGTTATTTTCGTTTGTCTCCAAAAACACACACACAACATACGTAAAAAACTTTTGTGTATGTGCGTGTGCATCCTTTCTGACTGAAATGGATTTTGAGCAGACGCAAAATTACAGAGATACATAAAAATAAAAAATAAATTCTATGTTAGTATTAAATATAAGTAAAAAGCTCTTATTTTGATGTAACAAACAGACACTACAATTTTATTTATATAGATTGATGCACTAGTGCTCTAAAGAAGTATTTCTGAATTTTCCTATATAATAGCGGGCACGTGGAATGTTGTGCAAAGGTCGGAGGGTCGCTAAGCCGTCGGAGATCCGCCGAGATTGATCCCCGTCTGGACGCCATCAAACGCTACGTCCTGACGCGTTCTCTTTTTCATTTCACGTAATTTCCCCGCTCATTCTATCATGACACGTTCGATTTGACGTTTGTTTTTTTTTAATTTTTAAATGGTTTGCGATTTTTGTGTGCGGCAGTTCGTATGCGTGTATGGTTTTTATTTCTGCATTTGTTTTTTCTTAGCCTTAAAATAAGGCTTCACTTTGGCTTAATTAGCCTTTCATATGTAAAAAAGTAAATTAATAGCCTATTTTTAAGGTCTCCTCTAGACAGAGGGTATAGGGCATAGTCCACCACGCGGCCCCAGTGCGGATTGGCGGACTTCACATACTTCAGAAATATCATTTCTTAGATATGCAGGTTTCCTCAAGATTTTACCGTCACCACCGAGCACATGGTAAATCAGCATTTAAAATAACAATTATAAAATTAACAATTTCATTGGTGCTGGCAACGGGGATTGAACTCAGATTCGCCTCGAGTAAACAGAATTAAAGACGAGTGCCCGGACTCTGAGCTACCACGGCTCTTATATGTATCAATTTTTTTATGAATTTGATAATTAACGTATATTTTTCATGTTTATGTACCGAGGCAGATCATTCTGTACTGCAGTGGAAAATTTTACCAATAAGAAAAAAAAGAATTGCATTTTAAATTTAAACTTGGTAAAAAAAATTTCTCGAGAAATTTATATTTTTTCAATTATCTTGTTCAAAAGCCAATGTTTTCGATTTTGCTTACTGTATACAAGGATTACCTACTTTTCAGTTAATTTAAAAATTTTAAAAAACATTTTTTGTTACTAGAAAAGCACTTGTATTGTCTTTATTTTTCTAATCTCTGACGAGATATATAGTGACATAGGTTTTTCGTATATTTTTCGTTCACTAAAATTGTAACTTCCAAAATTGATTTTGTAGTTTTTGTTGTTTGAAAGATAATTTAAATGATAGAACAAAAAAATCTGCCCATTTCTGCTTAAGATCGGGGATTTTGAATATTTCAATTATATAATTTATAGTCTATTTCTAATAGAATCGTCAAAGAAACCCTGGCTGTCGGGTTTTCACGTCGTTAACTTTTTAATTTGGGCACCATCGGTCGTTTAGTGCCCTGAGAAGGGTCTTGCAACCGGGTCGGATTTGAGTGTGGGACGACGGCCATATTGCCAGAGTAATCGCGGCGTTTAATAGTTAAAATTTAATAGGTCGTATATCTCGGATTAGGGGGTTGCCATTTCTCGTCGTTGTCCCGATGGTACAGTTTTAAAGTTGTTTATTGAGAGTTTTTAATTTTAGTAGCAAGCTTTAATGCGGCTTAATCTTCTGTTTTACTTTAGTTGATGTATAGTTCATTTTATCAAATATCTCCAAAGCTCGGGTTTTCTTTACGAGAAAACTATTGTAAGAGTTTAATATACTAAGTCTAGTCTCCAAAAAAAAAATGTTTAAGCTTGATGCGACTTGGTACGGTATTCTATATTAAATTGGGCACTGATTGTCCTTTATCAATTAAATTAGTGGTAGATATGATGTCAGAGACTGATCAAAATAATATTCATATAGGAAATATAAATAAAATATATTGTCTTTCTCGCTCACTTTCTGACACGTGATGCGTGACGCGATCTTAAAATTCATCCATCGCACGAAGGAAATAAAAAAAGTTTTACTTCAAGAAAATAAAAAAGTCGCCTAATTTCGTAGACGATGTACCAGGGTTACATAAGTCGAGAGTCGGGGCGGACGCGGCGTGGCTTCCGGCGCTCGCCGCGGAAATGGTCCCGTTCCGGCAGCCCGGCGCTAATGGCGCGTGCTATGCTCGCCTGGTACTCCGCTGCTATGCGCCCGGGGCGGTCCGAATTTTCTTGGGTTTTTTTTAACCAATTTCCCACTTTTAATCGTGAAGTTGTTTAAAATAAAGCGTCAAAAACACTATATTTTTGTTATAGAAAAGTAGGCTGTAACTAAAAACTCATCCTTTACTACTACCACTACCTTAACTCTTAAAGCACGATGATACGGATATCCGACACGACCGAAAAGAGATCAGACGCAGGACCGAATTTTTACATACTCTTACATACTCATCCGACGCTCTATTCGGATGAGTATGTAAAAAGTCATCTTCCTTTTCAGACAATCGGGTGATCAGCTCGCATTGCCCTAATCCAACCAAGGAACAACACAAATTTATTGTACTCCCAAGGGATTCCAACCCGCGACCTGCAGTTTACGACGCAAGGGCCTATACCACTAGGCTATGGAGGCGGCTAGGTATATTAATGTCATGGTATGGCTATAATTACATGTCGTTGTCGAAATTGAAACTTAAATTGCAGGCATTATCTGATGAATAATACTTAATACTTAGTTAATAACTTACTCAGCAGATTCTAATAAAGCTGTATGAATCCTATCTTAAGACAGTTAAAATGAGATATGCCACTGTCTTTGTTTAACAATATTCCTCTCTCAGTAGTTAAATATTACTATGTGAAGATTCTCGATGCCCGAACTCAAGAAAACGTTAGGTTTCCACGGGTAAGCAAAAACCAATTACTATCTACTTGCAAATTAATCCCTTTACTAAAGTAACAAAAAAGGAACAAAGTTGTGGTTATTTTACAATATTTCTAAAGACTACACAAAAGAATACTTTCAAAAACAATTTTTACATAACATAAAAAACGCAGACC
This sequence comes from Graphium colonna, assembly GCA_025505425.1. NCBI lineage: Eukaryota > Metazoa > Arthropoda > Insecta > Lepidoptera > Papilionidae > Graphium > Graphium colonna. Next base: position 3,776 of record JAOCPS010481143.1, read on the forward strand.
CTGCAATTTTCAACATAAAACACGTATACATATACCAGGGCAACATACGATTTCTTTTTCACGTGCGGCGGAGGCACATTTGTATAGCCCGGCATGATTTCACCGATACGTGCCTACGTATACGCATAGCTACACACATATAGCGTGCCCAACGTTTCCCAGGCGGCATTATACGGCCGTGTGTACACAGCGCGGTGCGGTCGTAGGTAGATAAAGTCGCTAGGGTTGGCACATGTGCTAAATAATTTTCGAATTCAATTTTATTTTGTATATGAAATATTTTAATAATTACAGTGTGTAATCTATATGCCGGTTGAAGTAAAATTAAAACGATAGTGAATTATTATTATAGTTAGTTTAATGAGTTTACATAAAATTTAATGTGAATATTGTTGTTTATATATATGCTTACAGCAGTACCGTAAACGGACTATATATTCTTACTGAATTTTATTACCTTAGTAATTCGTCATAATGCCTAAAAAACTGTTTTTATCTGATACAAATCTATACGAAATACGTATGTTTTTAAACTTGGTTAGTGCTTTTTGAAAAAAAATAAAGCCTTATTAAAATAATTTCGATTGAGTTCGGATTTTCGTATAAAGACCCTCCTAGTCTTAACTCACAGACAGATTTAATTTGGATTCGGTAACGCCGGTCTGGGAATAATAATTGCGTCGGAAATTGGGTGCCAACCCTGACTGTAATGCCGACCGCCCCGGGCCGCGCCTCGCGCCTGTCGAGGTGCTGACGGGCTGTAGCGCGACTTGGACTAATTGATGCTTTTGGTTTATTTTTTGTTTCTATATAAAATTAATATCTTGAAAAAGGTCAAAAGGTTAATCGGATATGATAAAATTTGATAGTGATAGTTTTTGCAAATCAGTTTGTTTATTATTTGATGATACTTTAAATTCTGAATAGTAATTCCTTTTATATTTTTGAATCCTCGTCTTTGATAAATGAGAGGACATTAGCTTTACATAATATCACTATATTAAGATAGATTATCAATCTTATATGTATGCAATTTTTTATTAAATTACGACTTATTAATTATTCGAAAAAATATTGGCTCCTATTCTTCGGTTCGTTATAAACTTTCAGGGTATAACTTACACCAATATTGCGAAAGATGGAAGTCTTTGCACTGTAAATACACTAAAACCATTATATACTCCTGTGTTAAATAAAATAACATTTACGCAAGCCGATTGATTTATTCAACAAAATAAAATATATATAGGAGTGTCAAAATATGAAAGTCGCACTACAAACGATCAAATACATCGCACGCCCCACCGCGGCGCGTCAAAGGGCCAAGCCGTAGGGCCGCCGGCCGTCCTCCCACGCCGTCGCCCTCGTTACGTCTACACTTCGCGAGTCGCGATACGCCCTGGCTGCTAATAAATCTAGTGGATGATCTGGAGGAATTTGAATTTGGAACGCTGAAACAGATTTGAAAATCGAACGCACTGCGTCTCTTGATTAGTGAGATATCTTCACGGCTCTTAATGAATCTAGAGAGAGGAATTTGAATTTGGAACTTAATAGTTTTGAAAATCGAACGCATTAGGGATAGGTGGTTAGGTTGTTTAGTGAGTAAATGAAATGGCTAGTTCTAATTTGAATTGCGAAATATGGAAGCATTTTTAAAAAAAAAAAACGCCCTGCGACATCGCATGCTTAAAGAATTTAAATTTTGAATTTTAGAATCTCGTAAAAAGGACGCATTGAGACGTCGTTTGATTAGTGTGAAATCTTATTGGCTGGTTCTATAATTCAAATAGGAACGCTCGAGAGAATTTGAATTTGGAATGTAAGAATCTTCATTTTAAATCGAACGCAAAGCGACGTCGGTTGCTTAGCGCGAAAACTTAATAGTTAGCTCGGAATTCTAATTTTGAATTTAAAAATATTTTCTTACTTTGAACTCACTGACATTTGTTCTTGTTTTCATACAAATATTGAAATGAAAGATAGTAAATGGTCAGAATACTGAAATATAAATTTTATACTGACTAGACTTTAGTTCTTAATCTGATTTTTTATGTTTGAAAATACATTTACATATATTGTTTAAAATACAGTGTCAACTCTATAACGAAACTAAAGGAACTGTACATTTAATGGCGTTATAGAGAGTTGTAGTTAAGTTGTGTATCATTGTATGGAAGGCAAGCTAAACCAATCAAAGCCATGTGATGTCGACGCTTTAGAGAGTTTGTCGTTAAATCGAGAGACGTTAGATGGAGTTTACACTATCATAATATTAATTTATGTATAGATACGCAAATATTTTAATAAGACATCCGCCCTTGTTATCTCCCACTGTTTAAATGCTAGAAGCTTCGTACTGCACTGCTAGATATAAATCAACGTCATAAATAGCTTTAAGTGCTCGATGCTAATATCGGCCTTAATACTTCGACTTAAAGTTTAATTTACTATAAATAGGGGTTTTTGTAAATTCGAGGCCAAGTGACAGATAAATATCGCTCTGTAATCCGCTGCCGCCCTTTGATGTGCCGCGGTCAGTAATTCTCGATACTATTTCACACATTAGGCCTGGTGCACACGTGCTACTATTTATTACCCGACTACGATGAAGTGGTGTTATGGTTTTGCCTCTATGTTTGTTGCTATCTATGTTTCTCTATTATCATATAGCATTTTAAAATGCTTATCATGATTTGAGAAATGCATTTAATGCCGTTAGTCTAATAATTAAGGATACATACATCGATCATGTGGTCAAGGGTTTGAATCCCGCCATTAGACTATTGGTGTCAGCCGTATAGCTCAAGCCTAGACCTTATTTTTTTTATGGAAAGGAAGACAAACGAGCAGACGGTTCCCCTGATGGTAAGTAATCCCGTCGCCCTTATTATAGAATTGACACACGCAACATCCGGAGAGTTGCGAGTGCGTTGTCAACCTGGGAAATTGGTTACAATGGGTTTATTTGATAGGTTGAGTCGGGATTAAGGATTTGGAAGGGATAGGAGTGGGAAAATAAAACGGTAGACATGGCCATCCGGCATCCCCAAAAGTCATGCATATTTTAATTTATGCCAACATTATAAAAGGTGGTGGTACTTTCCCGGACGAGCGTTGCCTTAAAGTGCAGCAAAAGCTGTGAAAAGTTATTATGCTCTAATAGAATAGAATATAAAAGATTAATTTAAAAAAAATATGTCGTAATCATTCGATGATATTAGTTCATGTATAAATAAATAAATTAAATATGGCGCCCTATAGATGGTAAAAGTCATGAATTTAAAAACAATATATTAAAAAAAAAAAAGGTATCAAATGCCTGTTTACCAACAAACTAGTAAGTAGCTAAACTACTTTGACTTGCTGATAAAAAAGCTATCGAGCAATTTTTTATCAGCAACAAATTATTCAATAAATAGCACTTAATAACAGCAAAGTCATACAGGACTAAGTTTATTGGGCTAGGTGGTCAATGCCAGCTTTACTTATATGAGAAAAAAATCACTCATACGTTTTCTTCACTTAAACCTTTTTGAAAAAGTTCTTTAGATTGCGTATAGGGATTTTTCCCTTTTCAAATATCCCGATTTTTGTCACGCGTCGATAGCACCCGGGCTTGCGGCCATATTTGCCAAGCCACGGATATGTAATTGTAAGGAAGTATACCCAAAATATCTTCTTGTACTCAAAATTCGGTCGAAGTGATGAGTTATGGGATATGAATGGGAGTTAATATGTATTTAAAACTATTATTTAAGTGATAGAGCATAACATCTTTTCACAGCTTTTGCTGTACTTCTACGGCTGCGTCCGGAGAAATACCACCATGTAGGCATATTAAGTATGCATGACTTTTGGGTTGTCTGACGGACATGTCTTCCTTTTTCTTTTCCCACCCCTTTTCTCTCCAAATCCCGACACATCCTGTCCAATAAACCTGTTTTATACTCGTGTCTGTCAGGATGTTCCTTTGTCTTCCTTTCCATAAGAAAAACCTACTTCAAACGCCTTAGAAGCGATGTTCGTGAAGAAAAATTTTCAGTTATTTTGATTCAAGAAAGAAACTGTTGGACAGATTCTCATGAAAATTATACGGAACGAAAAAAGAATTTTGAAAATCACTTCGTAGGTGAGTCACACGTATTGTATATATTTAAAAAACGTATCTTCGGTCTGAGAACCTCCTCCTTTTTTGAAATCGGTTGAAGATGCGAAATTTTACACTGGTTTTTGAAAATTTATTTATTGTAACAAACAGCAAAGTAAGACAATTGCGTAATTTTTCACGGACATTATACAGCGATAGAAGATAAAGGTTCTATGAAAAACGAGGTATTATAGTTATTATTAATATTTACAACATTATTAAATAACATTCGATTGGAAAATTTATAAGTTTGTGAAGTGAAATTCAAATTTTACACAAAGCTATCATCGAAGTAAGACTTCGACCACCGCCAAGTCGACCAAAGACAAGGAAGTTATCTTTTATTCATCGCCGATTATTTACATAACACTTGCTGATTGTCCTATTTTTAATCTGTCCCTTGTTTTAGTTGAAATATTATTAAAATAATGCCCGAAAATAAATACCAGTGTATCTTTTACAATAAGTAACTTTTTCCTGTATCTTGAATATTATTGTAATTGTTTACTATATTTTTAACCGATTTCAAAAAAGGAGGAAGGTTCTCAATGCGAATATTTATGTTTTTTTATGTGCATTCGCGCCTATCTCCGCCATTTATGAACCGATTGTTAAAATTCTTTTTTCATCTTATAGTGTATTCTTTCAGAATGGTGCTATAAAATTATTGGGAAAATCGGTTCAATAGTTTTTCTTTTAATATTTTTTTTTATCTGATAGGTGTTTTTTTGGCTGATAGGGCTTCCTTAACGGTCCCACAGATTTTTTATGAAATCGGATTAGTAGTAAAATAACGTAGAAGATATGTTTCGGAAGTATACTTTTAAGGCGTTTGAAGTCGGATTTTGTAATTTTCTTTATAAAATAAACTTGTTTGGAATAGTCGATAATACAATGGCCAAAAGTCTGTATAAAGCCTTTCCAAGGATCCTCCATAGTACAGTCGCGTTGCACTTTATCTCCCACGACTATAGTACACTCAAGTACTGTCGAAGCGTCAGTGGTACAGTCGCGTTGCATTACTTACAATCGACTGTATTCCACAAGTACACTCGCGTAAAGCACGAATTCCGATTTCCTATCCGCATATGATTCGACCGTAATGGAGTGAAAATATTTACTCTTTTTTCCGTACGTACACGCGAGTATAGAAGTGAATATTTATTCCTGTTTCAATGTACATGCAAGTACAGCGTTAAATGTTTGCTTTGGCTTCCGGGCGTAGGAACGTTTAAGTTCAGGGGTTAAAAAGTACAGGCGAGTGCAGAGATGAAAGTACATGTAAGTGCAGAAGTGTTAAAATTATTTTCATAGGTACATAAATATCTTTTAATACTGAGATAGAAATATGTACAGTCATATGCATAGGTGCATTTAAATTCAAAAGTCACGCGATATACACAAGTAGAGTTAAAAAAATATTATATAGGTAGGAATATTAAAATGTATATTAGTTCGCAACTTGAACTTGCGATTATTTTAAATGATTTTTTATATTTATTTATATATCTTATGAACTATTTAACCAATTTAGTTATTCTTCGAACTTAATAAATGTATTAATATAATGTTCATTTATTGCAAATTTTAATTAAATCGGAGCTCTGGTTAGAGAGTTACAGCGGTGCATACATACAAATAAATTTTAGCCTCAACTTTAATTATAAACCTTACTTGGCTTATCTTGCTGATGGAAATGTTTTTTATGGAAAAGAAGACAAAAGAGCAGACGTTTCACCTGATGGTAAGCGATCCCGTCGCCCATCCACACGCAACATCCGGAGAGTCGCGAGTGCGTTGTCAACCTGGGAAATTGGATAAAATAGGTTTATTGAATAAGATGAGGCAAGACTTAAGAATTTGAAAGGGAAAGGAGTGGTAAAGGAAAATACAGACATGGCCATTTGATATGTTCAAAAGTCATGCAAAGTATGCATTTTATGCCGACTTTATAAAGGGTACTTTCCCGGGAAAACGCGTAGGAGTGCAGCAAAAGCTGTGAAAATATGCTTTGCTCTACCACCTCTACCTCCATTTATGAATTCAGTTATTCTTAGTACATTTTATAGGTACATACGAGTACAGAAGTATTTACTTTCATATCTATATATCGATACATATAGTTACATAAGTCTAAAACAAATTCTCAAGAGTACATAGCCCGAATAAATATTAAAATATTTACTTTTGTACTTATTTGTAGGTACATATAAGTACAAAAGTAAAAAAAGTGTTACAAGCATAGAGAGACTACCCGCGTAAAATATTTTTACGGTCGTGCTCATCGCGCCGTGAAAATTTAGCCGCCGCTATGTGAGTAGTTTTTTTTTTCTTGTGTGTTTTTTCTTTTTTTTCCGTTAATGAAAATCATGCGGATGCTATGTGGCCTGCGCTCTCTTTCGGAATCTGTGGTTATGATTCGACATTTGAATATTTGCGTTTTATTATTCTTTTGAAACGGGATGAATATTGATTTGACTGACATGTTTCGATTTTTTATATGTAGAATCTACAATATGAATGTCTATGTGTTCCATTTGTTTTTATGGTTGTTTTTTTTTTTCAATTAATATCTTTTAGCCAGACTTTGTAGATGTTATAGCCGTGGTAGCACAGTGTCCGGGTGCTCGCCTTTAATTCTGTTTACTCGAGGCGAACCTGAGGTCAATCCCCGGTGCCGGCACCAATGAAATTGTCAGTTTTTTGATTGCAATTTTAATAATTACCACGTGCTCTTCGGAATGTAAACATCATGAGGAAACCTGCATATCTATGAGATAATATTTCTAAGATATTTGATGTTCATTAAACCGCGCTGTGGCCGCGTGGTGCACTATGCCTTGTACTCTTGTTCTAGAGGAGGCCTTAGCGCAGCAGTGGGATGATATAAAAAAAGTAGGCTGCTACTTTACTTTTGTAGATATTATATGGTATGTAGAAAAATATTTGTTTTCGTTGAAGGGAAAACTTCCTCAGCGGCGTTGAGCAATTTTTGGGATCGGTATAAAATGTCGAACACGTCAGGACGTGGCCTGATCGAAATTTCGTAAGACGCAAAAAGTGTTAAATTCATAATGTAATATAAGTTATCATGTTTGTGTACGATAGCGAAATAAAGGAATATTGTGTTTTGTAATATATAAATACAATTGTATTTTAATTTAAATATATTTTATTTTACTTCATTTTCAAGTATTCACTTCTGCCCGTTGGTTTTTTTACATTTTTCCAAAGTCATTATGCCTTCATCATTTAGGTACTATTTAGAGCATGGAGCAATTTAAAAATATGTTATAATTTAAATATTATTGTATGTATATATTACAACAAACAATAATAATTTATTGCGCTATGGTATACAAAAATTATAATTTATATTGCTATAGATTTTTTGTCAATTTGCAATTATTTTGCGCCTCAATCTGACATGACTTCCATCTATAAAAAAAAAAGTAAAAACGAGAAAAGCCGCTGGCTTTAACTAGTAAGGCGTTTTGAAATATCAGAATCTATAAATAGCATTGAACTTAAAAAAAACTTACTATATACTTTTTAAATTGGGATAGTAATTTTCTTAATTAATTAAGTAAAAAGAACCGCGTGGTGTCGTGGGGCACCAGACAGGAACGAAGGTCCTTGTAATAAAAATATTATTTTCAAGTTCGAGGTATAAAGAAAAGAGTTATTCGGGTGTACATTTTTTATTATGATTTTTTTAGCGATAAGAATAAAAAAAACTACAAAATTATCTTAATACCTGTCTTTTGTTAACACTAAT
>JAOCPS010481253.1:0-11703 GCA_025505425.1 Graphium colonna
CTTTACGGATTTTATCGCGGTTTATTTTTAAATTTTATCACCCGACGTTTCGAACCCTTTACAGCGTTCATGGTAACTCGTATCTAAGTCACCAGATTTTAACTGGAACATAGTTCTAAACTGTCAGCCTGAATACAATTTATAGACATACTAAACACAATGGCAAGCAAAAGTTGGAAATATATTGACATATACACATCTATTCATAGCTGACCGCCTCCATAGCCTAGTGGTATGGACCTTTGCTTCGTAAATCGGAGATCGTGGGTTCCAACCCGGCGGCGGAATGACGGAAAAATTACTTCGTGTTTTTGTTTCATGGTTGGATTAGGGCAATGCAGACTGATCACCCGATTGCCTGAAAAGTACACTGGATGGGCATGTTAAAAGTTGGTCCTGCGCCAGAACACTCTCAGGTCGTGTTTTATATCCATCCCATCAGGCTTTGAGAATTGAGGAACAGAGAGTACACTTGTGTCTACGCGTACACTTGTGCAATAAAATATCTCCTACGCAGTTGGCTAATTACTGAGTAGAAGGCCGCTGTGACCGAAATTCGGTTAGGAGGACTTTATAATATTTCATAACTTCATATAATGCCGTTTTTTGTCATTGCTTCACTTCCAAAGGCTTTTTTCCGGAAAACGACATTTATTCCTAGTATTGAAGGTTACCCATTTTGTAACAAAATTATAACTGTACGCACAGTTGTAATATTGGATGGTTATTTTGTACTTTTATTTTTCTTAATAGCAATTATTTTTTTAAACACTTCTCGAGCTTTATTTATTACCATAGCATAGCTGTTAATGAAATTAAAATACTCATATTAACTTAGAATTATAAAAACAACTTCATATCTAAATTAAATGTTCGCCTGTAATCAATGTGATTTATTCTACCAATTGCATAACTATCTATAATACTTCCATGGGCCACGTGGGAGCGCGAGCGGCCAAGCGAAACGCTGGGCCCCGGCGAGGGGCCGCCGGCGTGCTTAGTACGCAGCAGCCCTGCACTAGACCACGCGTGGCAGATCGGGGGATCTGCTGCGCCGAATATGGAGGATGCTATTCCGAGCGGGGGCATCATAGGGTAAAGGGAGGGGCTTAACCTGGTGTGTTGGTGGTAGTGTTTCCCATTATCACATTCCCTTTTTAATAATTATAATGTTAGCACAACCATCACTTTGGAACACCTGTGTATATTATTGTCTTACTATCAAACAATTATAATGGGTAATTTCAACACTTGCCTCTTAAAGCAAGATTATCGTTTATTTTGTTTTCAATGTATGGTTAATTTCTATAACATCGACTTTCTACAACTGCTCCCTGCAAACGATTGGCCAAATATGGATAAATATTTCACTAGTTGTTTTTATTCGTGTTTCTTTTTCCAACTTTGTAATTATGTCCAGCTGATGCCTATTATTACCATTTTTATAGTGTAAGGGAGGCAAACGAGCAAGCGGCTCACCTGATGGTAAGTGAGTACCGCCACCCCTGGACTCCAGGATGCCGCACCACCAGAAGAGCTGCAAGAGCGTTACCAGCCTTTGAGGTAAGAATAGGCTCTCTCCTTGAAGGTTGTATCGATCCGGAAATACTACTGGCGACAGATGATTCCAAAAAGATTTCTGCCATGCACGTGTCGTGACAGAAAATGACTGTGGAATCTCCAAGTAGTGGACTGCCAACCAAGGTTGCAGTGGTGGTAATTAATGGTATTTCGCGTTGTACGCTGTACATACTCAGCAGCAGCTATTATTCCGAACAATTTCTCAGAACACTCCCCGTAGTACATGCAATGGAAAATGCTGAGAGAAGCAACATCTCTCCGCAAGGCCAGGGAATCAAGCTGATCGGAAAGAACTGGGTCATCGATGACTCGAGTAGCTCGACGTTTGATGCGGTCAAATGTAAGAAGCTGGTAAAGAAGTGCCCCAGCTCAAAGATGAGAACAGTATTCCATATGTAACCGTACTTGCGCTTTATAAAGCTGCATGCGATGAGTTGGCTGGAAGTACTGCGTCGCTCTGCTGAGGTTCAAGAACAAATCAATGTATACAAAGAATTGTAAGCCAACATAATTTGAAAAGAGCAACTGCTGTGTTAGCCGCCAGCTCTTCTCAGTAGAATTTCCGAACTGGTAGTAGCTTATAATGAACGAATCTTTATGTGAAGCTTGACATTACATAAGAAGGCACAAGCACCTATGTGAATAAACTTGTTTTGAATTTGTATTAACAAACAATACATTTAAAATTTGGCATACCAATAAGGCGAAATATGTCCGTACTTTATATGATAATCCACAATGTATTAAAAATAAAGATTTAAAAAATGAAATATGCATAAATAAATGTTTGGATCATTCTTAATATATTACATACTATAAAATTTTTCAATATTTAGTACCTACCGCTGGCTTTATATTGAGTTCGTTCCCATTTAGCATATCAAATAAAACTGGTTCAAGCCTTATTACAACGTGAAACAAACTTTTGCTCTATTTTATTAAAATGACCCGCTGAGTTTTTTCGTAACGAATTTATTTTACCCCGTAACTAAATTTTTTTTTCTATCTTTACTTTAATCGTGATTGAAATACGATAATGTTTTACACAAATAAGTGGAAAGAATATAAGACAATAAATATAATACAAGTGAAGAGAAAACTTGGCTGAATCATATTATTTTAACGTAATAATTTTAATTCGAATTTGAATTAATAAAAGACAGTTATAAAAATCACGGGTTTAAACCTCTTTCCACTAGTACTAATTAACGTATTATATTCTATGTCATAAGCTGAAAATACACTCGCAATCGTTATTAATATCCATGGGCGACTTCTTCACTTAAAATCAAGCACATTTTTACTTTTTTACCAACCTTTCTCATTTAAAAATCATGTAAATGGATTCAATAAGACATTTTAAAGCGAAATTACCTCACGTTGCATTAAAGTTCTGTAGTTCAGTAAATCACTCGATTTACAGTTAACGTGTGACATGTCACAAATCAAAGACGAGAATCACAAATGAGTTCTAATAAAATTATGCTATTTGTTAAATTGGATGGTCTAATGGAACAATTTTGATTATTTTATATGATGTTATATAAGGAGATTTAAATACATATATAATACAAGGACGACGCTCCATTTGAATTACATTATGCAAGAATAATTTGAATGACGCTGTAATTAGTCAACAACCAATACCAACCTTTGAATTATATATTTATTAGACACGCGTGTTCCTTTGTAATATGCAGTACTGTTCTGAAATGTAGAGAATTCACCGTCTATATCTTTGTAACGATGTGAGTAGCTGTCAGTAAAGTGATAGTACATAGTGCATGTCACTGAGATTTAAGTTGATTTACTGTGTGATAGAAACAGAGGAAAACAGGGATTTCATCGTTTCTGTATTAATAACTACTTCTCCGTTACGTTGTTTTACTTTTTATATATACTACAATAGCAGTTTAAAAAGTGTATCATTGTTTTATAGTTTTTTTCTTATATTGGCTTATTATTCTTTGATATCAGAGGTCATTTCTTAAACTGTATTTTACAATTACCACCGTATATAAATGCTCGAAGACACCTGATTTAAAATTATGGTTAAAAAAGTTAAATTTGAGTTAACACATTTTTCAAACTTTTGACATCGTCTTTGCATTTGTACGTGAATGTTCGCCAGGTAGTAAAGCATATCATCTTTTCACAGCTGTTACTGCACTTTTACGGCCGCGCTCATCCCGGAAAACGGTGCTGCTTTGTATAAAGTCGACATAAAATAAAGTATGCATTACTTTTGGGGATGCCGGATGGCCATATCTTTCCTTTTCTTTTCTCCCTCCTTTCCCGCCCAAATCCTTAATCCCAATCCAACCTATCATAAAACAATTTCCCAGGTTGACATTGCACTCACGAGTCTCTAGATGTAGCGTGTGTAGGCGGCATGGGCAACGGGATCGCTTACCATCAGGTCAAACGTAAGCACGTTTGTCTTCCATTCCAAAAAAAATGTAGTCAAATCGTTGAGACTAATTTAATCTCTTATTTATTAGCAGCTTACCTTACCGATCTCATTTTGAACTCGCATTATAGCCAAATAGGACTTAGTTCACAATCCTACATCTGTTTTATGAACAGTCTTAAAACTTTGTGAAAATAATTAACCATCAGTACTTATGTTACGGTTTAGTTAAAGCATTGCAACTAATTTGATTACTACATACAGGCTGATTATAAGAAATTTTGTTTGACCCAGAAATTTACCTTTTTTATTAAATACAATACTTTATATTATAATAAGTTTAAGTTGTTTTTTTATATATCGTATGAATATGATTTATGTTTATTAGTCAATTACTACATTTGAAAGTGTTCATTATTCCATGATATGTCGACTTGTGTAACTGTAAGATGAATTTTTCTGTAAGTTTATAGTGATGAATGGACAAATTTACTTCAATCATCATGTATATACATACCAGAATCATGACAATTTTCACTAGGTTGATGCCAAGAAACTTCACAATTTTATTGTTATTGAAACCTACGATAACCTAAAGTCCTATAACAACGATGGTCTAAACTTCATTCCAATATAACTCATGTTGGCCGTCGTTTATTTACTGCCAAAATTAATCACTTAATATCCCCAGTGGAAAATAACGACGATATTTTAGTTTTTATATGTGAAATAGTACCCAAAACGAGCTAGTTGAGTAGTATTATGTATGAAACTTACGCGGCTATTCGACTGTTAAAATTAAACAATTTTTGTATTGTTATATTTTTTATCACCCGATGTTTCAAACCATTTACACGACGAGGTCTGAGGTGTTTGAGGTCCTGGTGTCACTTATCAATCCTGAATATCGTCATATTGAATATCAATTTAAGTCTGAACATCTGATCGTGGAACTACACCATTTCAATCAGGTACTGCGCGACAATAAGCTCCAAACACCGAGTGAAGCCGGCCACAGCAGAGTAAGTACTTGCTCTCTTACCATTCGTTAGAGGAATCGCAAACAAGATTGACTACATCTTAAAGCGAGCCTTTATTAAAACATTTAAAAACCTAATAAAGAAAATCAATCAATTATTACTACGTGACAGGACAACATCCCCGTAAGAGATCCAGGAGTGCATAAGATTGATTCTGAATATGGTCTTTCTTTTGTTACATATTTTAGTGAAATAAACAGAGCTATAAAACCTGGGTGAAGGAACACATAGCTTTCGTCAAAAATAATAGACGAAACAATTCTGAAATTTGTTAAAATACTATAAAAGGGAATTACGTCACATTTGATAGGCCAAAATTCTCGTAAAAGAACACCGGTTCTTGCCAAGGAAAATTCGCGAGGCTCTTGAAGTTAAGAAAAATTCAAACTTCAAAAAAGTAGAAGTTTGGGCTTGAAGTCACATTATTAATAAAATAAAGTCAAGAAATAATCACAACACGGCAAGATGTAAACATACTTTCTGTATAAAACTTAAGCCGTCCGTATTAAATTAAAATACTTTATTCATAAATGTACAAAATTAAAACCATCGAACCTCTGAATCCTGAACTAAGAGTTAAATTCGTAGGAGTATCTCAGGAACCAGCCCCTCTCAATTAAACAACTTAAAAAAATTAACAATAGTGGGTTTTGTCTGTACTTATATACACGAATAATAAATATAGAAACATATATTTATTATATGCTCATATATTTAAATAAAGCCTTTTTGGGTTACAGAACCCATAAGGGAGCATTATTTGCACATAAATTAGAAATACCAAGTTAAAATGCTACGTGAATAATCGTTATATATTTTTTCAGATATAACAAATTTGAAAACGAAACATGAACCCGATCTCTATGTAAATTTTAATGGACGTAATGAAAAACATGTACATGACCTAAATGCAAAAAAAATTATAAACCATTACCTCCTAGTTTTTTAAAAAAATTAGATAATATTGAAACACTCATTTTCTCCTTTTATATGACTTCTTCTTATTTATTTAAAGTTTTCCTTTTTTATACTGTATTTGCATTTTGAAATCATTTACTTTATTTTATTGGAACGATACCTCACTAAAATACCCTTGCTGTCGCACATCGTCCTTCTTTGCATCCTGCCCCTGGAGGCAGATTTGCTTTTCACTTAATGATTCAAGCGCTGTCGTCGATTCCATCGCCAAAATGGTATTCTAGGTATGGAACTTTATATCGCATCCTCTGTAGTCCCCATCAATGGTAAATCAAACTTTGGTTTAGTAGATTTTGCAAGATAGCCTCTAGTCACAAGCAAGAGTGCTGTTGAGCCGGGGCCACGGCGGCAGCGTCTCGCGATATAAACACCGGTGCAATAAAAAAGAAGCTTAATTTGACCTCCAGATCCTTCAAAAGATCTCTCGTCGCAGCAAAGTCGAAGAACATTGGTAGAATTAGCGAGAAACTAGTTCGCCAGCCATCGGGTACTCTAGACTTTGGAACACAGTCTTAGTGCACTCAAACCCAAAAGAAGACGAGCGCTTGGATCCGAGGAATTATAGTGTTAATTATATAACCATCACCTCCTTGCATAAAAAATAATGAAGTCAATTGTAAACACCCAACTCCTTAGGTACTTTGAAGATCATCGGTTGATCGACGACCACCAACATAGTTTTTGCCAAAGTCGATTAGCTGGTAATCTACCTGTTTACCTGGCTCATTGATGGGTGGAAGAAACTGAGAGCAAAAAGAGACCCTGGTATAGCTTGCACATAACAAATTCCTTTGATCGGGTATGGCACAAAAGCCTTCTCTCCAAGATTACATCTTTCGGGTTACATGGGATAACCAGCCTTCTTACTTTCTTTCCTGCTGGTTTGAGCATCCAACCCGTTGTTGCATGCGATGCAAAAACTGGATACGTTGGTGTTTTACAAGACTACGAGCTGTCACCTACACTGTTCCTTCTACATATTAATGATTTGTTCCCCATCGGCAACATTCATTGTTAAACTGATGACAGTACAGCTGACACCTTGTATACCAGTTGGGAAAATATTTCTCAGGACCGTGTCGGCGAGTGCCTTAACAAACTTATGTCTGAAATTAAAACTTAGCTTAGCCAAATCTTGAAATAGGGTCGACTAAATCGAGCCCGGTACAATCCACAAAAGACATAATTTTGCGCCGTCAACGCTAAAAGAAACCTTTGTTGAATTCGTACATCATACTACACGATAATTAAGAGTAGTTGGAATTCAACTGCTGTTTGATTTCGCCGTATCTATAGAACGGTATTTCCATTCAAGGAAAACCTCTAGTTTTAGAAAAAAGATTGCGAAGGAAAAGAACATAAAGAGGATGAACTCATTTTCTTGCTTAAAAATGTATGTTGTAGCTGAGACCAGGGAAAATAAGGTGCGTATAAAATGTAAGTGGTATTAGCCTAACTTAAAAAATATCATTCATTTAAGTAAAGTAGTTAAGTAAAAGCCTGTTGTTAAATCGTCATAATGCATGGCAAAGGGCTGCTTTAGACGGCGGGTTATTCATTGCTCAACTGAAATATTACATTTATTATTAATAGGTTCTTAACGGCCATTGCACATGTATCGTATATGTTTCCAAATAGTGTTTTTAATGATTTTATTTTCTAAAATGTAATTTAACTGGGTGGTGTTATAATAGTAATCCGTAGAATTATGTTTCGGCTGTAGATTTCATGAGTGTGAATAATTTAAATAGCTTAATAGGAAATCAAAGTCAGTAATTATTACTGTTATGTCAATTAGTTTCGGAATTAAATCAGAGTAATAATGATTAACTTTTTGGTTAGAATGCATAGAAATATAATGGGCTATTAATAACAATCAGTGCTTAGAAATCTATATTCAATATTATATAAATTAATTCCGCAGTGCTAACGTCGATCATTATTTCGGAGTGAATTGTTGTTTTATAACAAAGTTGCGCATAATCATGTCGTTTTGATATAAACAACAATCTATTTGTGTAAAAATTTTCTCTAATATAAGAATATCTAGTTCATTTCCCGTAAAAGAAAAACCAAATAATCAATTAGTTTGAGTAAACATAATCCAGACCTTGCTCTTGATACAGATTTTAGTCTCTAACATTCAAAAGCTTTTTATAAGTACTTAAAATAATCAGTCCCATTTATCTGGAAAAGTAAACACATCTCTTCTTAACAGTAAATACTCGTTATGGAATAACTTAAAAATGTAAAAGAAAGATAACACAATTATGTAAATTTATAGTTTAAAAGTCAGCATTATTTAGACTCAACAATACAATTTCAAATAAAGCGCCCATAAATTCACACTCCATAAAGCTACAGTTCTTTACAAATTTTAACAAAAGTTGCCTCATTACTCGTCGAAACGGCATCAAAAATGAGATACTAGCTTTACAAACTAGATTTTAGAAACTTATAATCGTAAAACATAATAAACAGTAAAGAAAAAAGATGGGGATGGTATGAAAAATCCTAGAAATTAACGACTATGTTTTTAGTTCTACCTGCCTGGAACTTTGCAAGAATGGGTCTTGAAATGCAACTTGCTTTTTTTTTATTCGTCCGTTAACATTCTCGGCACCCAACGCGCGAGGACCTTCTTCATATTAATTTTTCTGGTGAAAATGCTTTGGATGCTGCCATATAAGATCCTTGTGACCTCAGCTAAATATCTGATGGTTGCTTTTCGGTCTGCTAATACGATATCTTCGAATTTTTCACGTTTTTCCTCAGTGAGGGACGAGGTTGGACATCCCTCGCGATTTTCATCTTCTGTGGAAGTTCTACCTAGCTTAAACTCTTTGCATTACCGTGCCACCGTAGAATATGATGGAAAAAAGTCCCCCAGTGTCTCCACCAAGTCAGCATGCATCTCTTTGGTAGACTTTTTTTCAAACAGAGGTACTTGATGACGCATCTCACTTCGTGTTTCTCCATTTTCGTGTTGTCGCTCCGACTGTTGCTATTCCAATGAATGTAGCTCCTCCAAATGACGTTCTATTTATACAACGTTTCAGCTGGGAAGTAGTGAAGCACTGAAGAAGCGAACAAGATTTTTTTTGGATTTTTATCTTTATTAGAAATACCCGTTTACAAATACTTTTTGATCGCCCCTCGTACTAAGGGCAGCATTTCTAAATATTAATTGTGGAATTGCTTAGGGATGGTCATATTGCCAGATAGCGGTCATTTAGCAGTCTAAAAATGTATAAAGTGTTCAATACGACAATATCTTCTTGAAGAACTGGCCTTACCACAATTTGAACTTGTGACCGATAAGGATACGTAGGGGAATCTTACAGGGCGATCGTTTGAGTCCTTTATGGTTTTACCTCACCTTGAATACCCTCCGTACACTGCTGGAAGTATTAAGGAAAGGATTTCATCATTGGAGGAAACCCTTCGTAGTTATCGATTCAAAACCTAAATATTTTAGTGCTTCCACTGAATGTAGAGTAGCGCTTTTGATATATGAATAAGCTTAAATGTAGTATCATGCCATGTATTTTACCAATGATATTTTATAATATGCAGTTATACCCAATACGTTAACGGAATGTTGTTTTCTCTTTCCTATTTTTTATACTTATATCGGATAAGTCTAAAATTTTTCAGTACAGTTAGTATTAATACACAGTATAATTATGATTATAACGAAGAGTAATAATAAATTTTAACACAGCTAATTATCGAAATTTCACGCAATGTGAACTGTTTTTGTTCATACTCGTAGTCATTTCTTTAAAGTTAGTTATGTTTAAGCAATAGCTTAATAAATCATATATTATATTTAGAGTTACCATGTATTTTTAAATTAAACAACTTTACGGATTTTATCGCAGTTTATTTTTAAATATTACCACCTGACGTTTCGAACCCTTCAACATACTCTTCAAGGGATTTTTGGCTTATCAAATCTGATGTAATGGTTGGGTTACATCAGATTTGATAAACTAAAAATCCTCGCAAAAGAACACCGGTTCCTGCCAAGGATGATTTGTGAGACTATTGAAATAAAAAAAAAAATATCCAAATTTCAATAGGGAAGACGGTTGGGTGCTACCATCTGCTTGGGATCCCATTATAAATAAAATAAACTCAAGAAATAAGCACAACTGCGTAGGTCGGACTAAAAATTGAAATTCAAGCTGATAGTATGCAGGATTAACAAGTGCCACCAGGATATCAAACACCTCAGTCCTACCCCTGACCATGAACGATGTAAAGAGTCGGAAACGTACGGGTGATAAAATTTTAAAATAAACCGCGATAAAACATTTTTACATTAAACAACTTTACGGAAAGTTGTTTAATTTAAAAATGTCTAATATTCGCGTAAGTCTCAAAAACAAAATTGAGTTTCCATGTATGTATGTATATAATTTTAACAAGTATGTTTCTTTTATAAAAAATATTTAACTTTACGCGACTGCTATTTTAGATAAATAAGTCTATACTGCAAAACTTTGGAGCAAACTTCCAATGAAGAGTTCCTGGCCATCACCGAATTATTTTATTAAATTCGACAGTCATTATGAAAAATTTAATTTAAAAATAGTGTATATTAAGAATAGAGTAATGTTTTGAAATAACAGCATACAAAAAAACAATTCATCTACCATAAGAACCATTAAAGTCAGTTTTAAAAATAACAAATATCATTACAAAGTATAAAAATCCAAGAGTTGTCGACGTGCATATATCTCTTATCTGTAGCAATGGTATTAGACTTTCCTTTTTTTGGCACGAATAACAATTTGCCTATCGCCTCTACAATAATAAGATTAGGAATATCCGATATCCGTTATTCCTACTCCTTTATTCGAGCGAGGGTGCTATAACAGTAATGACTTCAATTTAGCGTAAACATCTGATTTTAGAAAAGTAATTGTCAATGGAAGTGGTTTGAAGGTGATGAATCCATTTCCTTATATAGCAACAGGCATTAGAATGCAAATATTTTGCATTCTAATGCCTGTTGATGGTATCAAAGAAAACATGCTCGAGGTATTCCTACGTTATTTAAATAATAAACATAAAAGTTAAGATAGTAAAAAAGGAAGATTTTTTGGGCATGAAAAATAATATTGACAGTAAACTAAGATCAGGTAAGGAAAATGCATATAGGGATAAAGGCGCACAACAACGGAAGACAGAAGGTACAAGTTTTACTTTTTGGTATTGTAAAAAACGTCTGTGTTATATTTTTGACTTGCCACTAACTAAATTTCTTACAGAAGCTAGCCACGGCAAATGAGATGCTCTGATTAGCTTCTTTAAGGAATAAATAATACGAAATATATCCATCCTTAAAAGTTATAGTCTTAACAAAAATATTTTATTTATTAATAATCGGTTCTTAACAACAATTTTGCGAGTTTTTAATCATCTAGTAATTATTACTGTTATGTAAATTAGTGTTAGAATTCAATCAAAGTAACAATAACTTATTTTTCGATTGGCATGCATACAAATATAATGGGCTATTAATAACAATCAGTGCTTAGAAATGTGTTAACGCGGCGACAAAATAATATAAATCGATCGCATTGACACGTGGCGGCGAAATTATTGGGCTACGTGTCCGAAAGGTGAAAGGTGGGAATAAAAATTGGACTAACCTCTTCCACTATCTGCTTTGACCTAGTAGGC
>JAOCPS010481472.1:0-11701 GCA_025505425.1 Graphium colonna
TATTGCTAATTAAACAGTCTTATAGAATTGTATACAATGGATTTCCGCAAAGTAACGCCTGATTCTATTAATTATTATAAACAGACATTATTCGACGAATACAGTATTTCTCTTTTGGATTTAATACGACCTAAAAGGTTGTTTTTCGGAAGAAAAAGGAAGGAAAATTAGAGTTCAGTTCGGATGTTTCTGTTTTTTCTGTATGCGCGTATATCCTCCATTTATAAACAGATTTAAAAAAGCATTTTTTTGACTGATAGCGTACACTTCCGAAATGATCCCACAATTTTTTTATAAAAATATAAACGGGAAAGACATGTTTCGAAAGTACACTTTTAAGGCTTTTGATGTCGGTTTTAGTAATTTTCTGTAAAAATAAGCTTGTCAAAGTACCACCTCGTAGCTTTTTGGAGTTCGTAGTGCGATATTCAATAGCGAACGCTTTTTTTGGAAAGGTCATCGCCCGAATGATGCAATTGTTTCTCTATCCTTCGAGCCTTAATGAATCCAGTTTCCTATCGGAGCCAATTAAATAGTTCGTGTCCAAGAGATCTGTAACATTGGTTTGGTAGACATTATACTCGTACTGTCGGTAGCAATCAATATACAATAAATAAATAAAGAAGGAAATTTATAAACTCACGTCGCGAAAAACTTGTAAACCTCTTTCACTTACTATCTGGTTATGATCCGACTGCAAAGACCGTAACGTTATTATAACAGTTTTTTAATATATCAATTTGTACTTAACTGATGTTCATACAGTACCGATGAAAAATTCGAAGAACACTATTATATGGAGAGATTAACATCGATCTGACGCCTAATAACGTCATTATTAGTACTTCAACATTTGAGCAAATCATGAAATAGTCCCCGGACATACACTTCGCGAACATGCTACGATCATATGGTGGTCAAATAAAAATATATATATATATAATATTATAAGCACAAAATACCACACTAATTTCACTAAACTCGATATAATAATAAAAAAAACTATTGACTTTGAACCAGCACTCCACTGCACCGACATGAACAAAGCCACTGACCTAACTAACAATTAACATGATAAATTCTCTAAATATATATAATATAGATGCTCTAAATATATAAGAATACCCAAAAGGAAATTGGGCCAAAACCTTGCATAACTAAAGAGGTGATAAGATGTATCAAAAATAGGGATAAGTTGCTTAAGAAAAAGGTCCTGAAAACAAAACGATAACATATATAATGCTACAGAAACTTCTGCACTATGATCACAAAATAGGCTAAGAGATTGTATGAGAAAAAAAAATATAGAAAAATCAAGGTATAACCCAAAGTAACTGATACAATCTAAAATATAACGAGGCACAAATCGCAATCTCGACCACTCTCGGTCTCTTGTTTCGCAAGTTACCTCTAAGGAGGGACTCAACGAGGTATATACCTTCATTGCAACCAATAACGATCAACCCTAATGCTTCAATCTCATATTCTCATACTTCTCCCAGACCCGCACTTTACTCCAAAGCTTACAAATGACCCCAGTGCTAGTAAAAGAAGTCTTTCAAGTAATAATAGGCTCAAAATAGAAGTATACTGTAGCCTTGGATCAAGTCTTCAGCAAGGTTGTTAAGAGATATGGTGCTTTGCTAAGCAAACTAATCACAAACCTTAGCAATTTATCCATCTCAATAGGCCTCTTTGCCTTTCCCTTAAAAAAAGCGTTTAGTAAACCTATTCACATATTCGGTAATAGAGAACTAGTAGACAACTACAGACCCATCTCGATATTGTCAATACTATCCAATATCCTAGAACGAATAATAAAAATTGAAGGACCGGATTCTTAAAATCGAACAACCTATTAGCACCAACCCAATATGGTTTCCATATTGGGAGGTAAACTAGTGATGCTGTACACGATATAGTACACTACATTGTTTCCACTCCTGACAACAACAAAAATTGTATTACAATTTTCCTCTACCTCTCCAAAGCTTGCCATTCCGCATCTAAAAATATTGGAAAGAATAGTCAGGGGAATACTACTTGAAGTGGATCACTGACTTGTTGAGCCACAGGACATAGCAGACTAAAATAGATGAATGGACAAGGGACGAAACTTATCTAAGCTCTGGGATGCCTTAGGGCAGTACAATCTCTCCCACCCTTTTCCTTATCTATATTGATAGCTCATGTCAACTTCAACTTCAAGGTGGGAAAATATTTACATTTGCCAACAATATATTTTTTCATCGCAAGTGAAAACGGGGAAGCGAGACCATATTAAACCACACACAATTTTACACAACATGTACATTCTCTGGCCACTAGACTCCAAAAGCAAACATAATATTATTTTTAAGACTTATGCGAATATTCGAATTTATAGCAGTTTATTTTTAATCTTATCAACCCAAGTTTCTAACCCTTTACAGCATTCATGGTCACGGGTGGGACTTAGTTATTTGATTTCCCATCACTTGTCAATCCTGCACACCATCAGCTTGAATTTTAATTTTTAGTCCGATCTACGCAGTAACTAGTAATGATATCTTTAGGTCTTGCAGTGTTGTGATGATTTCTAAAACGTGAAGTTGATATTTTGTAGTTTTCTCTGAAAATAACTACAACGCATATGAACAATTTATTGTAAATGTACACACAAATAGCTAACTTGTATTTATGGATTCCCTTACGTTAGTGTCATCTTTGACAATTAATTTTTACTCTATTATTTTTTTTATCATTTACGGGATTTTATTTCGAAGTCTTTCTTCTTGGCTTAGCAGGTTTGCAAAATTTTAGACTTTACCTCGCACTTTATTCAACTCCGAAGCCTGCGTTATATTGGAAGATTGCAATTCTAAACCTCATGATGATTGAGTAGTTAAGACGTAAAATCTTTCGATACAGACTTATTTCTAACCGACTAAAAAAGAAGATTCTCATTTCGACTGTATATTTTTTTTGTATGTATGTGAAATGATCTCTTCGCAAGTTATGAACCGATATCCAAAATTACTTTTTTATTAACTGAAAGGATATAGTGGTATACACAAGGTGCCATATAATTTTCATGAAAGTCTGTCTAAGAATTTCTTATGAAATCGAATTAACTGAAACTTTGTTTCACGAACTTTCACATCTAACGCGTTTGAAGTCTGTTCCGCCGTTTTCTTATCGCATTTATGATATCAGTAAGGATCCTGCATTTGAGGCGAAAGCTACGTATAATGAAAGCGGGTCGAACGGTCTGTCCGTAGCACCGATTTGGGTGCATGCGGGATCTCATCTCAGAGACATAATGCATCTGAGATGGAAATCGATCGCCGCTGCTGACTCCATTTAGCCCGCCATTGTTCACATACAACACGCAAATTGGAAGCAAACACGTCCATTATGGTACGCCCGACGCGAGACCTGAACGCCTCCATGTTGCGCGACTAGGATGCAATTTAATCTATCGCTATTATGATATTAAGCAATATAATTTAATATATCGCTAAATAAGACTTAAATTAAGTTTACTTTTAAGTCTACGCTTTGCACCGCGCTAGACAAGTCACTAAATTCTGTTTAACGAACCCCAAAAATTAACCACACAATATTGTTTATTTAAACGTATTTATTTTAATTTATTCAGGTCATATTTAAACGATATTCGCTGCAAGCCATCCTAAAATTTCATCCAAATCAACTCTTACTATCTACTCATTAAATAAAATAAATTTACTTTTCCGAACTTGTTTTGTTTCATAATTGTGTTTTCTCTGGTCGAATAATAATAAAAATAACAGTAACCTGCATCAATAAGGATACCGATTTTTTTTCACCCAATTTCAATTCGATCACAAAAATTTAGAAACAAATATAAACGAGAGAAAATTCGTAAATTAATTTGATTTAAAAGGTGTAATAAAATAAATCAATTAATATCAACTACTATTGACTTTTATTGTTTAAATTAAGATAAACTCATGAAGTATTTATGAATAACATAGCTCAGTAGCTGGCAAATGTCAAATAACCTTATGTTCTTTTCTTTCTTTATTGTAAGACTTGCGCTTTGGGACCTTTACACACACACATTTCACTAAAACAAACAGACAGATCCGAAACAATCATTTGTAGGCCTGATGCCTTGCTTTAGGTTAGATTTCCGAACTTAGGTGATGACTTGTGGCAAATAAAGCGTGGTATACCACCAAGATTGTCACCACTGATAATGTCGTAGACGTTATTCGACTCTACTCGCTTGAATCTTTTGGGAGTTTTCTTGCTCCATCTGTCGCGGGCCGCCTTATGATCATCGGAAAGCAAGTGCGGGATCCATCGGCAAACTAGCATTCTTACACCGAGTTCCTTATGCAAGATCTTTTGAATGATTGTCCCTGAGATGCCTATTAACGCCTCTTTCTCCCGATATGTCACATAACACTCTTCGAGTATCAGTTGTTTCACAGCAACAACATTCTCTTCAGTAAGGCGGATTTTGGCTGTCCTTTACGAGATCTGTCACTAAGACTAGTATTTCCTCGCTAGAATCCCAAATACCAGCATGAGACAGTCCGCAGACAAGAGACTTCATCATAAAACACAGATCTTAACTCGTTGATATATTGAATCCGAGTTAGGCCTCTCCGAAAGCTGTAAAAAATTATAGCACGAACGTTTTTCTCCGAGAGACTAATTTCTGTGCGCTATGACCAAATAGTTGTATCAATCTTAATTCTTTTAACTGATTTGCTACTCTAAGTTCAACCCAATTTGAAAATTAAGCAATTCTTAATTTAAAATTAGCGAGAGTTGTTTAAACGACATGCCTGACATGTATATATGTGTATATATACCGCAACCGATTATATAGAGCTCTTCAAACAAAGACAAATATGAGATAATTTCGTTGCGTTCATTTTTATCGCTAAAAAACTACAATACTAAAGCTGTACAAAATGTCTTAATTTTTTTCGCCGATTAACTATGGCAATTCGGTAAAAATTTGTTTGTGCAATAACGCGAAAGAAAACTACATATAGTGCGCTTGAAGATAAAACACAAATAATTGTAACAGCCACCGCGCAATATTCTCTACGGCGTGAGATTCCTGCGATAAATCAAACGCAATAATTGTATATCTGCGAACGTGTTAATTAACGACTCAACAGAACGGAACCTCCGACTGCAACTATTATTGCAAACTCTAGTAGTCATGGGAAACACGTCTTAACAAATATATAGATTTCTTGGATGACCGGTTGGCGCAGTTGCCGAGTTGTCGTTGGCTACGGCGTTAGGGGTCGTAAGTTCGATTCCTACCCGGAGCAATGACTTGTACGGCCGTCAGGTAATTGCTCCCAAAGGTGTCACCCGCGAAAACTTATCCCGCTTTTGCAGCATTTTTCATTAATACTCCGCTCCTATTGATGATAGCGATGTTATACTGCCTAAAACTTTCCTCAATGGATGTGCTTTACACCGATACTTTACAGTAGCCCCTGACAGTCACGCATATAAACAAACAAACAAACAAACTCTTCAGCTTTATAGTATTAGTATGGATTAATGGAATGTTTGTCTTCTAAATCACAATAATATTTATTTATATTGAGTATCTTCTAAAGCCTTCTAGTACGTTTTATTTTCCTATCATAATACAGGATTCTACTTACATCTTATAATAAATGACTATCACAATGCCTAAATAAAAAATATGGTGTGTGCAACAACTTGTTTGGGATTGAACTTCAGAACTTCACTTATATGACTAAAGGC
The DNA here is from genome assembly GCA_025505425.1 of Graphium colonna. NCBI lineage: Eukaryota > Metazoa > Arthropoda > Insecta > Lepidoptera > Papilionidae > Graphium > Graphium colonna. The sequence goes on from JAOCPS010481472.1 coordinate 5,770, forward strand.
TTTCGGCACTATACTTTATCAAATTGCAGTGCAATATATATAGTATAAACTTATTTTATTTCATCTTGGAACGGAACGCAATACGTAGATAGGATGCCGAGAACGCCAGAACTTAATAACAAGCAGCAATACGAGTAATGATCATTAAAAATTTCTCCTATTCATTTTATGATACACCTACGCTCGGAGCTATTTCTAAACAGTTCAATACGCAGTTTGTTTTGCCCTTTGATATTTATTCAAATAATTCTCCATTTCACTAGTTAAGCCCTTGTTTAAATATATGTTTTCTTGCTAATTCATAATTTAATCTAAATAACCCTCAATACGGACTTTTGTTTTTTTAACCGATTTCAAAAAAAGGAGGGGGTTACATGTTCGACTGGATTTTATATGGACGGTTTTTAAAATTCTTTGTTTTTTAAGCCTATAGATTCAAAATAGTTCTATATTTTTAAAATCATAAGTAAAATCGTTTATACGAGTATTCCTAATAATTAAAAAGAAACTTCTAAAAATATATCATGAACGTAAATTTTTAAGGTATTTGAAATCGGTTTCGCAATTTTCTCTAAAAAACTCCTAATAAAGTGATATTAGAAATCTAGTAGAACACCTGACCGGATATATTATCGAACGCGCGCCAACAGCCTACTTTCCAGCTCCTTCATCCTCCGCGACCTCCTTCCGGGTGATCACATACTCTTAGAAAGCATGGACCCCACGACCTCAAACTGTCCACCACCGCACAGATCCTCCCAGTCTAGGCATTCGTCCAGTGTGTGCTGGGCCACATCCACGGCACATACGTCACAATGATACTCCACTGTTGGTTCCCTCCCCGCTACGCAAGTACCTCCCGAAACAACCATGTCCTGAGAGGACCTCGGGAGGAGAGGGAACGAAGCCGGCGCTCCAACCACCTGCTGAGGACAAGACGTATAGCCTCAACGGTAAGCGAACGAAAAAGTTGTGTATCTGGCTCATGAGTTTGCCCACTAGTAAATTCCCTTCTTGTAAACAAACTTCCAAAAAGATGGGGGTTTTAAATTTTACTATATGTTTTATTTTGTGTGTTTGTGACCGATTTTTTTCTATAATCTACACAGTCGCCCATGAAGACTGGCCATTCGACATTAACTCCTCATTTGTTGTGTGAATTCACGGACGGGGAAAATGTATTCAATACCAGATCATCACATAAATCTTTAGTTAGCTTTTTTATACATTTGATGCGGTTGTAATTATTATAAAATATAATCAAGTAGGTACAAACAAGAAATCTTAGGACATATTTATAGAAAAATAACATAGCAAAGGGCAATCGAATGACCTTTCTAGACTCGCTTCATTTGTATTTTTCTTGGTATTATTATTTTTCTTTATATCATTTCATTGCGCACCAAAATAGAATCTTTACGAGCAAACACAATGCCTCTCGAGTCTATTCGCAATTTGATATTTATTTGAAAATGCATATTTATTTTCCATCGGTTCGCTCTGAAGCATGGCTTATAAATATGTGCGCCGTAAATATTCATAACAATTTTATGAACTTTCATAATGTATTTTATTTAGTTATTTTGATATTGAAAAGAAACTAACCAATTTTTGGGAACATAAGTACACAGTATAGAAATATGTACATATTTATATTATTTTTTTAAATAAAATGATTAAAACAAACATATTTACAAAGCACTACAACTAACCTAACTACAATAATCAAATAATCCTAATCCGCGCGGCATGTTGCCTAAAAAGCTGGCTGCATTTCATCGCCGAATGGTTACACCTAACCATTGTACGAGGAAAGAATCAGCCCCCTTGTCGCCAGTTGCAACAAATTTCATAAAATAGCTCTCTGAAAAACTTATTGGACCCCACGGAACCCAAATTCTCCATAGCAAGTCGAACAAATTAATAGTCCGCGCTGATAGACTCGTATTTGCAAGACTCACTGAAGTGGATACATATTGTAATTATTAAATAATAAGTAACAATTTTTTTTGCTGACCGTATTAAGGTTTGTCTTTGATCATTTTTAGGGTTCCGTAGCCAACTAACCCTTATACTTTCGTCATGTCTATCCGTCTGGCTTCATCTCCATCGATTGTCACGAAAATTGATGAAGGAATGTAAATTAACTTAAATTTACATTCCCTCATCAATTTTTGTAACAAAAAATCAAGTTACGTGACCAAAAGTTGATTTTTATAATATTTTTTTTTCACAATACTTACAGTTCCTTTTATCCTAACAAAATGTATGAAGTCAACTGAAAAATGAAATTTGTCGGTATTTAATTTGTCAAGCGCTCGGACTGACCATCGAATGGTTGCGGAACCCTTTCATGTGCGTGACCAACACGCTCTTGGCCGGTTTTACTTATTTTTACAGATATCCTATGGACGATCATACTAATACTAGTAAAAATATGCAAAAAATTCAAATGAAACCTGCTCTTTTTCGAAGTCGATTAAAATTTAGAATTCAATTTTGTAGAAGATTTTGAGACAATTTGCCAGATTATCAGGTCAGCCAGGTTCACCATACACTAAACTAGTAAAAATAGAGGCAAAATAACCTCCATTCACTTGGCAAAGAAATAATTTTAAAAGTACCATTTTTCGATTTCCCTGAGATGCAAAGAATCGCCAAAACTATTTTAATACTTTTTCCGTGTTGTTTGTTTTTATCGTTCAAAATCTCCATTTTAAGTTAATGTAAACTACGAAATATAACATAATACTATCAGTTCATACTCTCCCTATGCGTATCATGTTAAAATATTAATCATTTAAATAATATTAATTTTTCATCCACTTAAGTTTAAATACACTTTGTACAACTTGCAGTGGGCAACACTTAATTTTAATACAGTTGTCTTTTTTTTAAATAAGTAATAATTAATAAATAAATTTTCGTTTTGCATGGATGAACGAAATTCTCTTATATCTAATATAAGTCACTTTCTACTTTGCCACTTTATACTGTAATTCTGTTATGTAGTATATAGGTTTACATATTGATTGACATTAATTGAAATTACTATATAACACTATGATATTTTAGCCGACCTAAATGCGATTTGACTTTAATATATTTTTTTTTTATTACCTATCACTTATATAAATCAAAAGACGTTCGAGACGCTTCTGACGATGCCCTGTTGCTCAAATTACGATTACTAGCATAGATTTTATGGAAGAGCAGATGAACTTATACGGTGTTATTACAAAACGTGGTGTAATGAAAGTACCGGGATGAATCAACAGCCAAAACTTGACATTTTCATCATGAGAAAATTAAAGATAGTAATGCTATGCATGATTCCGTGACTGGAGTAAAACCACGTTTTGTCATAAAAATGAATATAGTACTAGGTTTAGGATCTTCAATAATTCTGTTACTTTAGTTAGTGCACAATTTGTAAAAAGGAGGATAAAGGCGCATACATACAGACTCACTTCACAGCCTAAGTCGTGTTGGAACGTTTACTAAAACTACAGGTTTCTAATCGTAATGAATGACGCATCGCCTGGCGCTTGCCACCACTCACTAAGGCTTCTGTATACTAATCATTTATCCAAGTAACATGAAAAGTGCTAACATCTTATTAGCTAAAATACTTATTTTAAGAAAAAAATATCGCTGTAGTCGCTTAATAAATTATAATTTAAAAAAATATTACAAGTAAAATAAATCTTTTATCTCTCTCTCTCTCTCTCTCTAAAATGTTTTCTGACGAATTTATTTTGTTTTAATTAAATATTTTTTTCAATTAAATTATGGTGTTGACATAGATCCTTAAGGCGTAGGCAAAGGACAATGCCCATTTTTATATGACATACCATAACAAGTTAGGGTTCCGTACTCCACTAGGAACATCAAGTTATAATATTTTTTGGAGACTAGATTTATTAAATTAATAGGTGTTCTTTCGTTCATAAAGAAAACTCAGATTTCAAAGACATTTGACAAAATTGAACAATCGATTCATCAATAATAGTTTCGATTGCATTCTACAGAGATGTAGACATATGACCGATTGTTGAACGTCTTGTAGGTGAAGTAGTCAGAAATTCTATGTGCACAAATCAAATGCATAAGTTTAATGCCGAAGAAATTATGGAAATAATTATATATAATTTTGATCTTGATGCGTGAAACGTTTTGGTATGTACCACTTTTGGACATTGTCCTTTCGAAGGAATTAGACATCTCAAAATCGGTTAAATTTGCGTTGAAATTTTCCGTTAAATAAATACAGGTGAAGCTAATAAAAGCGTGCAAAAATAGTGCAGTTACATTGTTTTGACGGTAATACTACACTGTAGTACATACGTCAAAACACATTTTTAAGCTATTCGCCGTCTTTATTAGCGCTGTTATTTTTTAAAGAAATCTCTTCGCGGTATGCTCTTTCCGGCTATTTTCCCTGAAATCATTTTAATATCTTTTAAGTCAGCAGATATGTGACGGAATCGCGAATGGTAATATTGCGTTCATTGTGTCGTCCCGTTCTTAGAAGATAATTTAAAAGTATTAATTCAACTTCTGCGTGTCTCACATATTCATTGGCACTAATTTTTCAACATAAAGCAAAGCAATTTAATGTCTTTATATTGACAAACGGTGTTATAGGGTGACTGATGAGTCGCTTTCAGAATTCAAGGACGTTACATGTAGGGATCATATGTGAATAATAAAATTATTATTAAAATAAATATTCATTTACCACTGAGCAAACATAATCTCAAATCTCGACTAAATCTATTGCCCTAATTTTGTAACTATGATGGTCATCGAGTTCCGAGTGCTTTCCTTTAATATCCTAGGTGATTCACCAATCATCCTCTATAAAAGCAATCCCATCCCGCCATGTTCATTGTACATTCGTCAATCATAATACTCACAATTAATATTGTATTTTTTTTGCTAACAGGCATATAAAATAAAACAAAAACTATTTACCGGGTGTCCATATAAACTTACTTTCAAATGCATATAATCACTTCCCCGAATTTTTCAATCGGTGTATATATACATATTTCCAAAGCAACGGAAACTGGAATCATAATTAAAGATTTGCAAGATTTTCCTTCTGTGCCCGTGGTTTTCCTGAAATTTGAAAAAGCTTCCTGGCTTTGGAGAACCAATAGATCTATGTATAAGGTAAAGCATTAATAAGCATCAGTAGCTTATGAAGTTACTATACTCATTCACCCCAAACTTGAGATTATTAATTTTTTTTTAATGTTTAACTAGAGGATGGAGACTTTTATGGTAAAGAAGACAAACGAGCAGTTGGTTCACCTGATTTTAAGCGATGCCGTCGCCCATAGACACACACAACATCTGGAGAGTCGCGAGTGCATTGTCAACCTGGGAATTTGGATAGAATAGAACGGGATGGGGTCGGTATTAAGGATATGGGGAAAGGAGTGAAAAAAAAGGTAGGAATGACCATCCGGCAATCCCAAAAGTCATGCATACTTCATTTTAAGCTGACTTTGTAAAGGCAGGTGACACTTCCTTGAGCAAGCCTTAAATGTGCGGCAAATACTGTAAAAAGATGTTGTGCTGTACCACCTGTTTTGTTTTTTTTTTTAATTATTCTCTTTGTTTTGTTTTACGTGTCACTTTTAAAACAACTTGTAAGTACAACCGCCCCTTATAATGTCTGCATAAACTAAAAATATTTTGGTAATTTCAACGATTTTTCATATTGAAATTTAAGCCTTCTTTACGTGAATTAAAGGCACCAGCCGATGTAGGATTATTGATATTTTTTTTATGGAAAGGAAGACAAGCGAGTAGACGGTTAACCTGATGGGAAGCGATCTCGTCGCCCATAGACACTCGCAACATTCGGAGAGTTGCGAGTGCGTTGTCAACCTGGGATCTTGGATAGAATAGGTTTATTGGA
>JAOCPS010481583.1:0-11700 GCA_025505425.1 Graphium colonna
GCTTTTGCTGCACTTTTACGGCCACGCTCGTCCGGGGAAGCACCACCGCCCTTTATAAAGTCGGCATAAAATAAAGTGCGCATGACTTTTGGGGATGCCAGATGGCCATGTTTTCATTTATCTTCCTTTCCATAAAAAAAAAACTTTTTACATTCACAGCTACAACTTGACATTTAAAGTCTTACCTCAGTTGCTTTTGCTGCTCTAATATACTCCTTCTGGAACGAGTAGTTCTCTTTGTCAAATGCCTCTTTCGCTTTTCCGCGCCGTCATGTCTTTCTAAAAACTCACTAACAATCTTTGCACTTTTAGCTTCTTCGACGCTGAAATGAAAGCAAAAAGTTATCGATGAATATATGTGATATGGTTAAAGATAAGTATTAATTTTTATGCGCAGGAGGTATTTTAGTGCACGAGTATATGCGCAAGCGCAGAGGAACTCTTTGTTCTTTTACTCTTATAGCCCACGTCCGGGATGAGACAAGGCGCAGGACTGACTTTTTACATGCCCATCCGACGCATAGATTATCTTCCTTTCAGGCAATCGGGTGATCAGTTCACATTGCCTTGAACCAACCAAGAAACAACAACACAAAGTTATTATTCCCCCGCGGGATTGGAACCCTCGCCCCCCGGTTTACAAAGCAAGGGCCCATACCACTAGGCTACGGAGGCAGTCAAAGATTTACAGTGATTCTAATAACTAAACAAAAATTATCACATTACTCATTAATTTTGCCGTAGGTAATTCTGTATTGTAACTAAACTAAAAAGTTTAGTAGAATGTTCAAATATAAAGAAATATCTAAAATCAATTGGAATCTTTTGCTCATTATGCAAATTGTGTTAGGCAGACGTAAATAAATAGGACAGTCATTATTTTCACAGGAAATAACAAAAACAGACTTCAAAGTACTACTGCATGTTTTCAAGACATATTTACAAACTACTGAACGAATTTTTGAGTGAATTTTATGGGAAGAATTTGGAAGCATACCTGTAATAATAAGTGACTGGTCACTTATTATTACTTTAAGACGTCATATGTGGGGATCATATATGAAGAATAAAAATTATTATTAACAATAAATATTAAGTCACAACTTAGTGAACATTATCTAAAGTTAAAAAATTAATTATGTAATTCACATTTATCCGAGCGGACACGGTGTGGACGGAGTAAGACGGAAGGCGGAGGAGGGGTCGACAGCCTCGCGTGTACCAATCACCTTATATATATTGATATGTATTATTAACTGATGACAAAAAGAAGGAGGTTATGGGTATATTATATATTGACATACCAATAACCTCCTTCTTTTTGACATCAGTCAATTTTTTAAATACCTTGAGTTTTCTTGCTTCTTCTCCAGTCTCTTTAACAATTTTTCTTTTGTGTTAACCCATTGCTTTTCTTCTTCCGACGAAGAATTTTCCTCCATCGTAACATTATCCTTACTTGTTAAGTTCTTGGATGTCTTGTGCTATAAACAATCATTAAAAGCGCATTGTTATAATTATTAATAAATTTTGCTTAAAATTATAAGTCACCATAAGAAACATAAAATGACTATGAAGTTTGTTATTACTCTAAATCTTTGTATGCGGAAACTATATTTCATAATAACTATTCATGAATGTATCTATGATTCAGTAAAATATTTTTTTTATTTTAATAAGGACTTCTTAATATTAGAAAGGTAAAACAATACAATAATATACAAAAACTATTCAGCTTTATTATATTACTATTTAACTGCATTGTAGTAAAGGACTATGTTTTATAAACCAAGTTTGAATCCGACAGGGCTATGACTTTGTGCTGTTGTTTCTCAGTTATATTAGGCGGAATTTTGGGCTTATCGACCAAATGATTATTCTGTATATGATTATATAGTATGAAAAAAGTATTTAAGTTTATATACTTTGATTTTTTAAATGAAATAGGTCACTGGTTAATAATGGAGATTGATGATATTTTGGATTCAAAAGGATTTGGAAGGCACTAACAACACTAGGCATAATTTATTAGATGTATCTATACTTATTTCAGTTTATAATAAACATAGAACCAACAAAATGAATCTTGGACACTAAGGTTCTTTATTGGAGCTATAATATTAAACTGCATAAACATAAAAGATGTCTTTGAATGAAATCACTTACAGAGGTTTTTACAGGCTTTTGCTGTGATGTATGAGGTAAATCATCTTTAAATTCAGGTTGAGAATGCAATAACTGCAGTTCTTTGTTCATCATTTTATCAGCCGTTAACATTAATTGATCACGATTTTTATTATCAGCATCTATGCTTGAATTAGTAACCGTTTCTGTTTTTATGTGACTTTTATTTCTTAAATTAGTATTGTGTACATTAGATTGAGCTACTGTTTCTTTTTTAATAGATTCATATACATCATCTTGAGTTTCTGTTTTTATGTTGATGTTAACAGTACAGTTTTCTTTCATCTCTTGTTCCTGAAAATATATTTATGAATTTTAAGATATCTCGATACAAACTTTTATTTTCTTTCTAATAAAACATACACACATGTATATACAAAAACTTTTACTTTCATGTTTTATATTATAATGAATTGTTTCAGATTTGCCAAAATTTTTACATATTTACAAAAAAACCTTGTAACCTTTACAAAATTAAAGTTTTTATGTTTGATACTTACATCTGTTAATAAATTTGATGGTGGAATTGTCTTATTACTTTTGTCAATATAAGGAACAGGAATGTCTAAATCGGAGTTCATAGCTTTACCACTAATCTCAATAAAGGGACATGCACCTTCAGTTTTTACTTCAATTTTTGGTTCATCAAATGATTTTGTAGAACTGTCAGAAAAAACAATTTTTAAAGCAAATAATAAATATTTTACTTATAAAAAAAGCAATGTATTTATTTATATTTACCTTTCAACTTTACTGTTATTATTACCTTTGTTTGAAATGTTTTCAAATTTAAAATATGTTTCAACTAGTGTTTCTGGTAACTTATCTAAAACTACTATGGCTTTTTGATACAATTTAGTATCGCCAACATCAATAGGGTAACATTTCCATTTAAGTGGTTTTGCAGGAGATAATTCAGTTTTTTTGTCAGTATTTCCATTCAAAGAGTCACAACCGGTTTTATTTTTTCCTGAACCATGTTCCAAATTTGTAACATCCTCATCAATAAGTGGAAAAGTTGGTTCACATTGGATCAACTCTGCAGGTTCGTCACATTGCATTGTTGGTGAATATGATCTATCCCATTCATCACAATTGTCGAAAGGTACAGAAGTGTTAGACACATTTAAAGATATCTTTCCTTGATCAGTTAAAACATTAGAATCTTTAATTTTGGAATATAAATTATTGACATATTCATTATATGCCAATAATCCATTATTATGCAAATTTGAATTATCAATGTCATCACTGTAAGTCTTAGTACATTTTTCCACATTTTCAGAGATTTGCTGGGTAGAATCTACATTATTACATTGTATTTCATTATCAGGTAATGTTTTAGGTTTGAAGGAAGGCTCTTTTGCCACCTCATCTGCATCTGAGTCCGAATCTGAACTGTGATCTTTGCAATCATCTTCTTTTATTTCAACCTCACCTTCTTGGCCAGCAAATAAAGCCAGCTCATTAACTAATGCCATTTCTTTTGCTAAACTCCTGTCTTTAGATTTTATCATGGGCTCGTTCATTAGATCTTTCTTTGTTTTCCTTTGGCTTTTTAAATTAAATTTTTTGGTAGTATCAGGGTTCATATCAGATTTACTATTTTTACAATCTTCTTTACTTATTTCATTTTCCTTCTCCTGTCTAACAAATAAAGCTAATTCGTTTGCTAATGCCATTTCCTTTATATTACATTTATCTTTAGATTTCATAACAGGCTCTTGTACTTGATTCTTTCTAGTATTTTTACGGCTTCTTAAATTAAGATTTTTAGTAGCACTAGAATCCGAATCAGAAGCACTTTCTTTATTATCCATTTCGTTTATTTCATCTTTATCTTCTTGTCTAGCAGATAAAGCTAATTCATCAAGTAAAGAAGTTCCTTTTTTATTATTTTTGTCTGTAGATTTTATAACAGGTTCTTGAACTTGATTCTTTCTTGTATTTCGTCGACTTCTTAAATTGAAATTTTTAGTAGCACTAGAATCAGACTCAGAAGCACTTTCTTTATTAGCCATTTCGTTTATTTCTTCTTTGTCTTTCTGTCTAGAAAATAAAGCTAATTCATCAAGTAAAGAAGTTCCTTTTTTAATATTTTTGTCTGCAGATTTTATAACAGGCTCTTGAACTTCATTCTTTCTTCTATTTTGTCGACTTCTTAAATTGAAATTTTTAGTAGCACTAGAATCTGAATCAGAGTTACTTTGTTTATTATCTTTTTCCTTTATTTCATCTTTGTCCTCTTGTCCTGCATATAAAGTCAGTTCATTGACTATTGCCATTTCTTTTGCTTCATTTTTATCTTTATATTTCTCAGAAGCTTTTTGTACTAGGTCTTTTTTTGTTTTTCTTTGACATCTTAAATTTAAATTTACAGTGGTATCAGAATCAGAATCTGGACCACTATCTTTACTCTCAGTGTCAACTTGTCCAGTGAATGCAGCTGTATTTCTACTTTTTTTTAAAGCTAACTTTGTGTTCCCTTTTCGTTTTTCTTGCTTTTGATTAATTAATGTATTTTTTTTATTTATATTTTTTTCATTCAAGGTACTACTTTCTTCATTGTTGTATTTATCAAAGTTGAAAGACTCATAGGTTTGTGGTATTAATAAGCTCATGGTATTATCAGCTTCAGAATCTGAATCAGGTTCAAATTGTCTCCGAACTCTTAGTGAACTTTGACTAAAAACTTTTTGTTCAACACCAAATTCATCTCTTACATTTTCTTTCTTTGCAATTACATTTTCAATTTGAGGCATATAATTGTTTTCTCCAAAATTATCAACAGGTTCATTTTTAATAAATATATTATCTTCATTGAACATGATATCATTTTCTATGGGCTCTATTTTTACCATAGCTAAATCAGGTAAACTTTTACTAATATTGCTTGTTTTTTTATTCACTTCTAGAAAATCACTATCATTGGTAGTATTTGAGAGAACATGAGTGTATGAAGAGTCACTGGTTAGAGACTGAAAATCTGGTTTTGACTCAAGATTACATTCTTCTTGGTAGCAATCCACTTCATAGTTGTTTACATATGTTTCAATTTCATAATCATTTTGATCTTCATTATCCAGAAAAGTATTGTCATACTCAGAATCTGATGAAACATTTTGTAAACTGACAAAAATTTCCTCTGGCACTGTGTTGACAGAATTTATTTTAATATTGCATTCAATGTTGTCTTCTTGATTTTCATTGAGAATTAGCAGAATAGTTTTCAAACAAAATTCATATAAAGTTTTAACAGTAGATAATTTGGTATTAGAAATAACCATTTCAGTTACTTTTTCACTCTGCTTAAATTTTTGACTTTCCAAGATTTCCATAATTTTTGTATTTATTGGTGAAATTGTGTTATTACTATGTGGTAACTCAAGAACTTCATAGTTTTCTTCACCTATGTTACTTGAATTTTCACATTTTGTTATAAAGTAATGTTCTAACAATGACAAATATGTTATATGTTTTAAAGATTTTGGTGTCTTATTTTTAGTTATACAGCATTTAATATTCTTCTTTTTATAACTTATTTTTTGTGTCTCTAAACATAATTGTATTGTTTCCAAGCATAAGGAAAATAATGATTTAGGGTTATTTCTTATATGATTGTGGACATTCATATTTTGACAGCTATTATTTAAAACCCCAGTTGTAAGAGAAAATAATCCTTTAATAATTCTATAATAGCACATTGTTTTCAATGGATGAACTATCTGAGTATTTGAGGTAGCATTTGATTTATAATTGAGGTCTTGGCATTTATTACTTTCTTTTATCATATTTCTTATATTATTGAAACATAATTCAGATAATGTTTTGGTATTGAATTTGTTTAAATCTGTCATGTAATGAGAAATATTTTCGCAATTATTCTTGTATATTCCTTCTTGTACAATTTGGACACATAATGAAAATAGTGTCTTGGGATATTTCGTAATCTCATTTATTTTAATAGTAGATAGTTTGTTCATTATTTCAGAAGCTGCATTCGCTTTAAATGTGATCTTTGTCTGCCCATGCTTTTCAATATCACTTTTGCTTATTTCTTTTAATACGGCTTGGACACAGAGTGAGAATAACGTCTTAGGATTTATATTTATACCACATATCTTTGTTTTTGACTTTTCATGTAAAATCTCTGGATTTGAAAGTGTGATATTAAATGCACTACTTTCAAAATTGTTTTTGTGCATCTGATTTTGAATAGTTTGAAAACATAATGAAAACAATGTTTTTGGAAATCGGTTCCTACCTGTAAGTGTGAAATTAGCTTCGTCATTTCTTACATCAGTAACTGGAGCTGTTACATCAATGCTATTGAGAAGATCAGGTCTTTGAAAATCACTACTTTCAATATAAGTGCTGAATTGTATTGGTTCAACAAGAAAATAGTTGCAACAAATTGGATCCTTCCTAAAATTTAGCCAATCTGTGCTAATAAAAGGAGCACATATTGATGATGCATTCTGATGATAATAGTCCTTGAAGAAGTTGTTTACCATCTCATATGTTACATATGTATCAGGAGGTTTTTTATTTCGGCTGTCCTGGGCTAAAAAAGACTGTGTAGGTTTAACTTTTTTTACCAACACTGAATCACTAATCCAAACTGGGTTTTTGCCTTTAATATTGATTTTATCTTTAATTTTTTGCTCTTCACTAGGTTTCTTGGCAATTTTTATGGACAATTCTTTATTTAAAAAAACAGTCTTCAGGTTAAATTTAGGCTTAACATTGTTTTTTGATACATCATTATCTACAGATTCTTCAATTATTTCACAATCACTGTCATTGTCCGAAACAGCTGATGTATCCACTTTAGTTGGTATAATACTTTTTGGTTGTTCCCTATACTGCATCATGTCATTTTCAATAAGAAAATTCTCATATTGCTTAGACAAGTCTTCTTCCATCTGCATAAGATTGTGTTTTGCAAGTTTGAATAACAAAAAGGATTTTTGAACACAATAATTCATTTTAAATGTATCAGTAACATGTTTTGTATTAATTTTTTTCTCTATAAAGTCTTCAGATTTTTGAGTCATTAGTTCACCTAACTCGGAAGTTGTTTTCATAATATCTTTAAGAAATGTACATGCTTTTTCTGCTTGTTCTGCTGAGAGAGTAACATTTGTTTTCATTGGTACATTATAGGAATCAACAGTCTGTACTGATGTAGTTTTGGTTTGGTTGACATTTGTTTGAGTAGCTATTTCAACAGTTTTATTTGAAATTTGATCCATAATCGGAATTTCCAATGGTGTTATAGCTCTGGTTTCCACATTTGATACTCTTTTAATTTTTAAATTAGTCCCCTGAATTTTTTTAGCTATAAAATTTTCAAATTCATCTGATGGATCAACATTATCATCATCTATCTTAATAATAGGACTTTCAGAACTGACTTTAACATCATCTTCACCCTGGCAGCTTGAAACATCTAAATCATGCTTTTTTCCTCTTTTCTTTGGGCTTTTGCTGTTTGGTTTTTTTCTTTTCCCTTTTTTAACATCGTCTTCATTTTTTTCTATATCTGTATCAGATGTAGATACTCTACCACGCTTTGAAGCAGGCATGTACTCATCATCTGAGAAATATCTTTTACTCTTTTTGGATCTTCTAGGATCACCATCATCATCAGACAATTCAACATTTGCAAATGGATCTTCATCTGAACCTTCATCATAAACCAAAACTTTTTTTCCTTTCCTTCGTAGAGGTCTTCCGCTTGAGCTTTCTGCTACAAAAGAAGTTGTTGGCTGTTCATCATCAATAACACTTTGATTGGGTTCACTGTTTAGATGACCTAGATTATCTACTACTATACTGTCTATGTTATATTCAAAATCTGACATGATTGGCATTCTAGAATTCCTTTTAGAAGGATGTTCATTGAATTTACATTCTTCTTTTATTTCTGTATCAAATAAACTTGATTCTTTTTCTTTAGGTACCTCTACAGAATCATCATTTTTATCACAAATTTTTAAAGTTTCTTTCAATTTACTTAAGCTTATGTCATCTGACATATCTTTATCAGGATTTTCTTTAGAAACACTGTTCATATCATTTGGAGACCTTTCATTTGGTTTAAGAATTTCTTGTGTATCATTAAGATCCATTTTAGATTTACTTTCAGTGGAATATTCATTTTCTTTTGGCGGATTATCAACAGAGCTTACACTAAACTCTTGCTGAAAGAGATTGTGGCTTTGGTCTGCTTTTGTTTTTTTACTGGTTTTCCTTTTTTGGGGTTTATATACTTTTTTAGCCTTCGGTATAATTGAAGGAAGATCTGTTTTAAAATTCTCAGCTGACAAAATGGTGCTTGTTTCATTTTCTCCCAAAGCATCTTGTTTAATAGGTGTTGATTTTTGAGATTTTTTTTTACCCACATATTGTTTAATAGGTGTTAATTGTTGTATAGGTGTTAATTTTTCTTCACTTACTGTACATTCAGACATTGCTTTTGTTTCTTTAGCTGTACTTTGAAGTACAATTTGTTCTTCCTTATTTTGTACCTTCTTTGGACGACCACGCTTCCTTTTTTTATTTATTTGTTCTGTGCTACTTTCAATAATGTGGTCATCAATATTGATAGGTGTTGAAATATTGTCTGGGTTTTTTTCATTTGTTTTTGCCATTAAGTTATCATCTTCAAAAGATTCTGATGTTTCCTGTGTAGTGCTAACATGTGAATCCCTTATATCTTCCCCCTCTTCAGCTTTATCATTTATGGGCTTTTCTGGCATTTCCTTGAAATGATATTTTTTTGATAGCATGTTCTTACTACTATTACAGCTGTTATCATACTGTGATATTTCTTTCTGTTTTTTGTTTTTTCTCTTTTTATTACCAGCCTTAGCACCAGCAGTTTTGTTTTTGTCTGCTAACTTACTTCCCTTTTTAGAAAATCTTTTATTTTCAGTAGTAATTCTCGAGCTTGCTTTTGAATCGTTACATGATTTTGATTCACTGTTTACACTTTGATCATCTACTGTTGATGAGATCTCAACTTCAGTTTCACATGATGAGTTTTTATTTGGATTCATCTGGCCTGCTATGGTAGAGTGAGTCGGTGTATTTTTGGAAAGATCATCGTTTTCTTGATACATGTAAACAGCTTGATAATTTTCGAAAGACTCCAGAGGAACACAGAGGTTGTTACTTACCGAGTCAATTTGTTGAGACATGACAAGGGATATTCACTTTCATTTCAATAACACGTGGTATGTGTTATTAAGTATTTAACTGGACAGCCGTTTAATAGAAGTTATTATAAAACATAAAAAGCAAAATTATAATTATGTTGATTTTTGAGCATCGCCATAAACAAATTACTATGTATATGTATATGCCAATACCATTTCCACAATCCATCAAATGTTCAAAATTGCCATATGTTATTATTGTTTATGGTAAAATTTAGACGATATACCTAAACTTGCTTGATAATCGATAGACGAGTAATGTTTTACGACTTTGAGTATAAACATAATACTTATATTAACAGTCAATCAGTGAAAATTTGATCTGTGGGTGAGTACACAATAAAAATATTGTGTGTCTAGTAAAATTATAGAATGAGTAATATTACCAATGAATTTAATCATTTGTTTGAAACGTTGTAAGACAGATAACTATTAACTACTATCTAAACTATTAAATCCGCGTTCATAGTATGTTTAATGACTTCAATATCTATGGTTTAAAGCTACAATTATAGATTCATAGTCATTAAACACTACACTACTAAATACTTTCTGTACTCTGTGACTACACATCTGTACCACGGTAAACGTCAACATCACGTCAACATTTACAAAAAATGACGAATGTTGACAAATTTGTTGACCAAAGCAAATAATCTTATTTTAATTTGATCTACTGAAAACATAAACGGCATTGCATTTTCTTATAAATTGACAAATGTTAGACCACAATGTATTTTCCAATAGGATGGCCAAAAGTACTCAAAAACTTGGGAGCAAATGGACAAATAATCAAACAAATAGTGTCCAACAGAGATAAAGTATTATTTGTATCGTTAACTAATGATTCAATCATTGTGTGGTTTTGTAAGGTAAATAGTTTTTAGTTTTAACAGGTTCAATTCAATTGGATATTTTTTTTATAATTAAATAAATTTCCAACCTTGAACTACGGTTCGACCCTAAAATACTTGATTAGCAAAATTTGGATTATTGTAATTCTTTTATAAAATAAAGCATTTATTTATTAAAGGATTACAAAAATCCAATGGAGCATTTTCAAATTTTCAATTTTCAATTTTAAACAAATTCTTTATTAATTGCCAGCCACTACTATAATAATATAATTCAGTTAAATTATTTCTTTAAAAAGTAGATTAAATGTAATCAATCAGTATCTTTTCGTCCTTTTTATTAAGATAAATGGTAGCCCACATTTACAGTGTTAAAAACTATCTAATGATGTTATGACTTGTGTTTTGAAGAAATAACTTAATAAAAAGAAATTGTAGCTTATTACAATCATATTTACATATTAGTAGTTTTAAACATATTTAAATGTTTTAACAGTAAATACAAAAATAAACTTATGCTTATGCCACAGTTTTAGTGACATTCTATCAGGCAAAATTCATACTTTTGCCAAATTTACAGTTTTATCAACAAACTGTTTTGAAGCCTATGAACTTAATAAAATGCTATTGCTTAATAATCTGATAAAAATTTCTTATTTGCAGCCTACTGTCCCAATAGTCTATCATAAACGCAATGCAGACTCCATTGTGAGACTAGGTTATAATGTAGGAGTGGAATGGAAACCAGATTCTTCTATGATATGTATATGGGTAAGATTTTGGAAACTGACTTTTTTTTTTCTCATTAATACTAGGATATTTTATGTCAGTTTTGCACCAGTTATGTTGCTATTTATGACATTTTTTTTTATGGAAAGGATGGCATATGAGCAGACACTTCACCTGGTGGTAAGTGAACTGGTCTCCCATGGACCTACACAATCTAGAGAGTTGTGTGTGTGTTGCCTACCTGGGAAATTGGATAAAACAGATTTAGTGGATAGGATGGTTTTTTGAAATATATTTAAGGATTAGGAGGATAAAAGAAGATAGCAGGAATTGTCATCCAGCAAACCTGAAAATCATGCTTTACTTTTAGCCGTCTTTATGTAGGATGGTGGTACTTCTCTGGACAAGCATGACCATATAAGTGCAGCATAAGCTGTGCACAGATATTATTCTCTACCACCTAGAAAATGTTACATGTTTGTTCCTTACTTGATAAAAAAATTGTGATTCATAAGGAGCTTGACCAAATGACTATGAAAGATAGTATCAGAATCAAAATTATCATGTTGCAATGAAGCATTGTTTATTTTAATATTTTTTTTTTTATGGAAAGGAAGACAAACGAGCAGACGATTCACCTGATGGAAAGTGATCCCGTCGCCCATGGACACACGCAACATCCGGAGAGTTGCGAGTGCGTTGTCAACCTG
>JAOCPS010481802.1:0-11700 GCA_025505425.1 Graphium colonna
AATGGGTTTTATTTATCGTAAATATTATATCGAATGCAATGTTGTAACGCTGAATTTAACATCTGTATTATAGCGTTGGTGTATAAACTAAAGCAAACGACGGTTCGACGTCCAGGCAAAACCACTACTTCCCTTGAACTTGGCAAATGGCGAGGCCATAACGTTCAGTTTATGAAGCCTCAAGAGCGTTAGAATTTCACGCTCAACGTATAAGAATGCCAACTTAAATCAACTAAATAAGTTTTAGGAAACCCGCCCTGTAGTTTATTTTTAAAGTTCAAATAATTACAATATGCCAAATTATTAATATGCAACGGAAGGACACTTCTTAGGCGTTTCAAGTTGGTTTTTTATAATATTCTGTGAAAATAATCATATTCTGTTAAATGTCAATGGCATTTCAGGATAGGTTTATGTGAAAAAAAGTAAAGAAAGAGATTGAAATTTGACTGGATTCCAATTGAAATACTAATTTATATATAAAAATATCCTTACAGCTACGATAACGTCGCTATGTAACATTCAGTTTGACAGATCGTGTCTTTCTCTTCTATCTTTTAATAACAACGACAAGAATCAGTTTGCCTTTTGTTTCTGAAAAGTTTCTATGTATTGAATAACCCGCTACGGTCCGTAAGACCTGAGCAATATATAAATGGCAGATAAAACTGCGGGGCTCAGCTAGTTACATTTTTTATTGAAAGGGTGACAAACGCGCAGAGTATGACTGTATAAGTGCAGCAAAAGCTGTGAAAGGATGTTAAGCTCTCTTTTAACGCTCTACCACCTTTTAAGCTTTACCACATAATATCATGTATATATTACATTTACTCTCTGCTTCTAAAGTTGGAAATGCTCCTTTTTAGATCATACTTTTTAGTACTTTGTCTCATGAATCGATCGTGCTTTGATTCCTGATTCGACCCTCACAAAGACATCGCAATATTTAAGAGGTTTTCCACGACATTTGAAACGGCTACAAATTGTTGCTCACCCTCTACGAGGGACCTATGATAAGAGCTACGCAGGGCGGGCGGAGGTGCGTGAAATAAAAACTGCGTTCTTATAACGCCACGGTCACTAAACAAGATCGCTATCATAATTGAATTGAAATTCCGACACGAATGTCCATTCAAGCTGGAGTCGATTTTGGGCCACATTTCAGACTGGCCAATTTAAGCCTCCTCCTCTTATAGTCGTTTGATCAATGCTGAGCATCGTGATGGCCCAGTCCAGTCACCTTCCTGACTAAATGTCTCCAATAATGTCGATCGGCGGCTTTATGGATAGCCTAGCCCTAGTACTTGGGCCAGTGACTCCACCTGATCGGATCCTCTTGTGGGGTTTCGTCCTCCAAATCTTGTTCTTGCCATTTTCCCGATAGCAATAATCTTTCCCAGATTGTCCGCTGGTTTTCGTGTGATATGTCCGAATAACTGGAGTGCTCGCTTCAGACATACGGCGGATTACGTCTAAACATTTTTCTTGATCTACACGTTTTTATTATATGTTCAAGTATATAACTATATTATTAAAACACCTTTATGTTTCTAAATCGGCTAGAATCCTTTCCCACCTTTCACAGCTTTTGCTGCACTTTTACGACCACGCTCGTCCCGGGAAGTACCACCGCCCTTTGTAAAGTAAGCATAAAATAAAATATGCATGACTTTTAGGGATTCCGGATGGCCATGTCTAGCCTTTTCTTTTCCCACTCCTATCCTCTCCAAATCCTTAATCTCGACCCATCCTATCCAATAAACCAATTGTATCCGATTTCCCAGGTTGGCAACTCACTCGCAACTCTCCGGATGTTGCGTGTGTCCATGGGCGATGGGATCACTTACCATCAGGTGAACAGTCTGCTCGTTTGACTTACTTTCCATAAAAAAAATAGTCACAAGGCGGCAAGATTAACTACTAGTAATATTGAACTACTATAGATCAAATTTTTGTACAGTGTGTCAAAACAAAAACAACACTATTAAGACAGTTAATGAATCGGATCAATTTAAACTGACGAACAAAACCAATCTATTGTAAACAGGCCTTTAATATCATCTGGGCTAGCTCAAGGCGTCTGTCCAGTTGTCATACAACAGACACGCCCTCTGGCGGCGACGGCGGAGATAAAGCGAAACTTCGTGCGGCACTATTAACAACTCAAACTTTGCTTGTGTTACGTTGTGAAAGTACTAGAATACATTTAGTTTCTCTCGGCGAGTTGTGCAGAACAATATGAACAATATATGAAAGACGAGCAAATATTTTAGATGCATCGAATTTGCATAATCTGAGCTACAAAGAATAATAAAAGTAACAACATAATTTTTTTTTTTCGGTAATCCTAATAATTCAACAGTAAACTTTTTTATACAAGTTTCAAAATCGAATAGGTTATTCGATGTCTCCACAATTGTAACCTGCTATGAATTTATGGCTTTTATTAGAGTACAGAGTACCGAAAAGGTAGTTCCATAAATTTTTAAAATAAATAAAATTAAGTTATCTGTAATAAGAATTCACATATTCCTGAAATATAGATTGGTGAAGAGACAGTGTATGGTATATTCGATGATTTTTATACCCTTGGCGCAGATAACCATAATCTAGCATGCTTCAGACTGATAGATCTAAAGATATGTTTAAGAAAAACTACCTTATACCTTTGTGACACATTAATACACATGGAATAATATTTTCTTTGATCTTATAAACTCATAACTTACATGATCGGTTAGTTTCAAATTTTGAATGGTAGTGCATAAGTGATATTTCAGTAATGCTATTTAAAATAAATTACAAATGTGCCGGAATGCTCCCACTCCCTTTGGCTTAGTGTAATAACAGTTTGACATAGCGGTATACGGTGCGCGTCTACCTGGGCACAGTGGATTTTAAGACGCCCCCGTCTCTGTGTAATCGCACTAAATCATACGATCGACGAAAAATTGTACGATCTTTTTCGAACATTCGTAGATAAGTTGATTCAATTAGTTTAATATTACTTTTAACCGATATTTTGAATTAAGTTTGCTAAACGATTTTACGCAATATGGGAGCCTATAGCAAATGTCTGCTTTAAAATGTTACTTATTAGAAAAAAACTTAAGTTGCATAAGTGGTATAACTGAAACAACAGTTCGGGGATAAATTATCTTGCATATAAACTCGTTCTTATTATTCAGTATGGAAGTGAAACATATGTGATATTTACTATTTTTGTGGCTGTATTTCAATCTAAAGAATATTCAGGATTGTTAAACCCATCACCTATTGACACTCTCTTATGGTTCTTATAGTAATGATTATATATTTGTCAGTTTCAGCGATATTATATTTCTCTTAATACATAATACTTTTTTTCAGGTTTCAAAGAACTATTAAAATGTACAGTTACGTATAATATGATACAATAATTTTAGTATAAAATTATCGAAAGTGTCTGTGTGTAATTAATAGACAAATAACATAACAGAAGATTACGATACCGACTTCAGGCATCTTAGAAGTAAACTTCCACGGTATGTTTTCAATAGTTATGTATTTAAAAATAACTATTAGACTGATTTTTATGAATCACCGCAAAAATATATATTTTCGAATAAAAAATAACTTTCAGAATCGGTTCATAAATGACGGAGAAATGTGTAAACATGTATATTAAAAAAAAGACACTAAGTCGAACTTATAACTTCCTTCCTTTTTTAAATCGGTTAAGAAGATAAAACGTAACCTCACAAGTTGTGTAGCGTTGTGTAGCGTACACCTGCAGACGTCTATATACGTCTTAAATTACGATATCGAATCAGAGGCGACGCTCCGTCACGCTTCTTAGTTACGTCGTACAAACACGATGTTTTATTGCGTGGAAAGATTTGCGTCGGACTGTCTCATTAGTTAAACCCGCGAAATTCTTGCATCGTGAGTGGTTGTAAAGAGGAACGTGTGCTTTGATATGTTAGTGTTGTAGCAATCTAGCTTAATGATGCCGCTGTGTTATTAATAGGAAGATATTTAGAAATTATAACATGAGTCTCGCTGGTTTGCTAATATATTTTCAGTCAACTCTCTTAAATATAACTCACAGTTTAAATCACTTCTTGAATTAATTGTGATTTCGTTCGTGATAATTTATCTCTATCGTAACAGGGCGAATGTGCAGTGGTGAATTGAGTGAATGTAATAACTTTTACGATTTTGTACACATATATTTTTCATTTCATACATATTTTTTTCATTTCACATACCCTTTTAGTTTATCCAAAACACAGGAATTATATTGTAGCGTTTACTATTTACCGCAGTCTTTATTTTCAACATTCTTTGCACCTTGAAAGCCTTAATAGATGCGCAAAAATAGAAATATGTATGCCTAGTGACAACGGCTCTTTAAAAATCTCGATCCGACGATGCGAAACCAATCCTTTTCTCAGTAACTCTCAACTAAACACACCTAGTTTGAAAATCGTACCAAAACTGTTTATCCTAACATGTTTCAGTCAGTTTTTTTTACTTTCCTCCAAGCCTGTGGCTAAATTGAACGTCATTTTTGTCATGTTAGCTACCCAGCATGGCGGATGCGACGTGGTTGTGATTGTAAAGCACGTCTCTGGAGTGAATTTCAATAGTTGTTTGTTTTATTTCAACACTTGTTTACGAGCCGTTTAAACGATTACAAGACCTTAATTCCTTGAACGAGTGTACCGCAATAAAGATCACATCTATACACCTACAATAGATTTATGTGTTAACAATGTTATATTTGAAATAGAAGATAAAAGATATCACGTGATTCCCCTGAATCGATTTCCTTTGCCTTCAAACATTTCTATCTTAATTTTGAAATAAGGCATCCTGAGACTAGCTCCGGTACGAACAAAAAAAGATAGTCTGTGGTCTTATGGACAGGTCGTTTTTCTTTTATGGGCTAAATATGGCGATCGAGCAGAATGTTCATTTGAGTTTAGGTGAATCCAAAGTAAGTAAATAGGCGGGGTAATGGGTAACTATTTAGGATCGGAAAAGGGAAGACAAAGGGATAGAATGGTCATCTGGCAACTTTACGGGTGAAGCTTAGTATAATGGGATGATAAACATATTGATCCCAAGTTTTTACAAACATTCAAATACAATTAGATTATAACCTTGCTTTTGTTAATTATCTTATACTTATACTTGACTATATATGCACGCGACTTATCATACGTCCCTATACTCCGTAGTTACGTAAATTTATAGATTTTCAAAACCAATAGTGGTTAAATTGTGCATTTAATACCTCAAATGGTGTCCCTCAAAAACCTTCCCTGCCCTCGTGGTTCATTTACGCTCAATATGCGCTTCACGTTCCAATTCGGCTTTTTGTTAGGGAATTACGCACCGCTCTTACTCCGATGCAGGCTACGGAGATGTGTCTACGCATTAATGAAGACAGGGGTGAGGTAATCTTTCAAAATTGAATACGTGGAATGAGTCATATACTAAATAGTCCAGAGAATGTAATAAGATTCCGTAGGCATTGAATCATCGCAGCTTTATAAGCATTTTTTTTAATTTTAAATCATATCAAATTTTTTTTAAATGATGTATATAGTAATATGTTTTTCTTTATTTTAATATATGTTGGAGATTCTATGTAAAACACTAACACGCAACTATATATCTAACCTAATATAGTGAATACATTTAGAGTGTATTTTATGAAATATATTGATTATAACGACCAAGCTTGAGGTAATAAATGAATTCAGTATATTTATTTCTTGTTATTGATTTTTAAACCAATGTTTTTTTTATTATTAAGAAAGGTCGTGTAATAAAACATGTGAATAATGTTATCAAGGAGAGAGATGGTATGTTTGTGGAAACCTATCAATAAATACTATGACAAATAAACAAAAAGTTTCTATACCCATATTAAGAGACTTTTAGAAAGTACTTCCTTTACAGTCGGCTAAGAATTAAAACTTTTTCGAAAGAAGAAAGCTGACAGCAAAAGTGTTTTATTTATTGATAGAAAAAGATTTGCCGACCTTCAGACTAGTAATCGGATGTTAAGTGACCTCTACATGGACACCTACAGCATCTGTTAATTTGCATGTGGGTTGACAATTTCGACTTTTCAACTTCGATAGCATATGTCATTACGATGGAATTGGTACATATTTAGGATTTCGCATAAATTTATGATTAGCAGATTTAATTTTATCGTATAATATATACTTATAAAAAATATTTACAACAATCTTTAGTAAAAAAATCCTAAATTTGTTATCACGTAGCATTTAGAGTCAAAGACTTTAAATTAGTTTTATCAACTAAAACTCTTTTCTAACTTTGATTAGCAACTTCATTTGGCCTAATTCCAGTTTTCCATTTGGATAATGAATCCATTTTTTTTAATATTTAATCATCCCGTGGCGCGATATTGATTAAATTTGATCCCAATCACTCAGGCTGAATTTGTTTACTCAGAGCCCCTTCCAATTTGTACCTGGCTCAGTTCGACGTCTTTTTATTTAAAAGCCTATTTTTTGTCATCTCAATTACGGTAAGAGGCCGTTTGCTCTTGAGTCTTGTTTTCAAGATTACACATTTTTAAGACAAAAAAAAATACGGAAGTCTTTTCGCTAATTGAATGAAATTCGGTGATGGCTAAAGCCATATTATAGTTAATATGAAAATTTTGAAAGTGTAGGTTATGCGCGAATTAATGCATTATTATTTTCAACGTTTGCTATTAATATTTAGAGTATGATGGTTGTAAAAACTGCACTCCAGATTCCGACGAAAATCTTTGTTTAGTAATTTTCAGCTGACTGAAAAAAAGGGTGGGTTCTCAATTCGACTCTATTTGTTTTTTGTATATGTGTTTGCGGATTTCTCCGGAGGTAACGTACCGATTTAAAAAAAATGTGAGAGAACACACTTACTAGAGGGTCCTATATACTTGTCATGAATCAAATCAAAATAACTGGAAATTTTGTTTTATAAACGTTTGCCTCTAAGACGTTTGAAGTCAACTTGGCTGTTTTCTGTAGAAAATAATTATTAAGCCTACAATTTATTCTTATCTTGGAAAATTCATTTTGAATATCTACTAGCGTATTATAC
This sequence comes from Graphium colonna, assembly GCA_025505425.1. Classification (NCBI taxonomy): domain Eukaryota; kingdom Metazoa; phylum Arthropoda; class Insecta; order Lepidoptera; family Papilionidae; genus Graphium; species Graphium colonna. The sequence continues at coordinate 7,117 of JAOCPS010481802.1, forward strand.
ATTTTATTAAATATTAATTGGTGCCTCGTTTAATATATCGGATACTCTTTATATTTTTAGCTGTCAATATTTATTTTACTAATGTCGTATATTATCTATATTTTTTTGTTTTCAGGTACTTTTATATTGAGATTTTATCGTAAGTGATCCTTTACAAATACTGCGCATAGATAACTGCATGTATTTGCTTGGCATCAAATTAAATAATTATGAGCATTATTTTATGCCAATCAAAGTTCATGATGAGAATAAAATCGGTTAGCATGACTTAAGGTACATTTGAGAAAAGCTTACGAATTAAGGTACATTTGAGAATTGATATGATATCAAAACTTGTTGCTGTTCTCGGTTTTAAACGATCCAACTTGACCATCTTATCTCAAGGTAACATTCCAATACCTTTCCCTTAACAATGAAAGAGTTCTTCCTTCATCCGATAATACTAAGATTGCTATAACTCAAAAAAGCACACGTTTCTTTAACAACTTTTTCACTATTCATACTATACTACTCTTGAACTAGAGAAGACATACGTTCCAAAGTTCTGTTTTAAACAGTTAGTTCGTGAACGTTACCTAAATGGAGCGAAACCTTATATATATATATATATACTTATGTATTAATTTATTTGTCTATTGTAAACCTGCCACAATTTTCTATCATACCCAGGGTTGATCGGTTCAGAATGCAACAAGGCATTAATTCCGCCCGTTGTAATACTAACTTTTTAATGTTTTGCAATAAAGAATAAAACAAAATATTAAATAAGAGTATATAACCTACGTGTGTGCATAACATGTTATGAACAGTTTTTTTGCTCTTTTCGGCCTGTTCGACAGGGGGTGATACATCTCGCACAGGAACACAGCATAAGATATCGATAAGACCTTTACCGTCCTCTTTTCCCACAGTTACCTTTCTATTCTAGATAAGATGTTGCCTACGGATTTACCCGCATGGTAGTGTTAGATGATTTAAGGGATTTAATTTATTTTTACTCGGAACCCTAAACCTTTCATAAATGACAGGGATACGAGCGAACATACATAATAAAACTTCCTCCTTTTTTGAAGTCGGTTATAAACGTTGTTGCGTTGACATTGACCTTGACAAACAGACCTTTAAGTTTTATTTATGTGTATGGATATATATTTAGTCATTTTGTATGTTATGGTAAATTTTATCCAAGGCTAACAACGCACCTGCGACTTTTAACCAAGGCTAAGAACGCGCCTTCCGGATGTTGTGGGTGTCAGCGAGCGTCTTTATCACATAACACCAAGTGTCTCTCATTACTTACAATTGTCTACAAAAAACCATTACGCATAACGTCATGTAACGTATTTAAGTGCAAAATATTGCGAACAAACGCGATAATCATGAATCACGGCGGAAGCATACATTTGGGGGCGCAATCGAAAGTTCCCGACGATTTATGTGGTGTTGTGTGAGCGATGGCCTCTATTCCAGCCATCCATCGTGTCACTTGAATTATTTATTTTTCGTGATGCACCTAAGTGCAACGCCGGCTGATATTCGGACGTTCTCCTAGTTTTTCCTGCTGCGTCTACATGATGTGGCATCGATTCCAGTCCATGAGCCTGTGTCTCTCCTCCTTCTGGTTCATTCATCATCTGTGTTGTATGCTGTTTATTGCGTAAAATATATTTTTTTTGTGACAATTTTCGGTTTAAATTAATTTGCTTAAGAAATCTATATGAAGAAAATTATTAAATTGTTAACATTAATTAAGAGTGTTCCCAATCTTATGTCAAATAACGCATATAGAAAAAGAAACTATGCATTGATTTTTTTTTTAATCAGATTATTTTTGGCTTTTTTCTAGATAAGATAGACCAAAATACAAAAAGTAGGAGCTCACTACGAAGTCACAATTTAAAAAGTGAGCTTAACACCATTGAATCTAGATTACATTTATAACCAATACGTTCACTTCACTCCTCCGCATCAATTGACACGAGCAACGCATTTTAAAGGCCCATTCCTATCCCTATACGGCCGATACACATTTAAAAACACTTTGCAATAAAAACCGTATGGCTCTTGAAACTCGCGTGAGGATATAAACGCCGCAATAACACTAAAGTGCATTAGGATTATGTGCTAAGCGTTTAGCTCCCTCTTCATCAGTTGAGTGATGGGGATACGGAGATGCCCAAGGGAGTCTCACGTGCAAAGATTTCGTTAAAATTTCATGATCACGTGTACCTACAGTTGTTGTTCTGTGAGCATTCAAAATCAATTGCCAATAGCCTATTGGTTAAAGATACGGGCATTCGATCAAGGTCGAGGGTTCGAACCCCTTCATTCGATTATTGTCATGAAACATATCCTAGTACAAGCCTAGAGATTAATTAGAATGGTTCAGAAATATAAGTAAAATTGCAAATATTTTGATAATATGTAGAAAGTTTTTACGTGGAGCATAACATCCTGTCACAGCTTTTACTGCACTCTATACGGACGTGTTAGCTTGGGGAAGCACCACCGCCTTACTTAAAGTCGGCATAAAATAAAATATGCATGATTTTCTGGGTTGCTCGATAATCATTCCTTCCCTCTTATTTTCTCACTTCTTTTACCGAAAAAGAATTGTTCAAGTTGGATGAAACTGCACACAATGAACAAAATATGATTAAAATTAGTTCAGTAGTTTAGGAGTTGATCGCGGACCAACGACATAACATGTTGTTTGTATATATTAAGATAAGTAGCATAGTAGCTCAGTTAAAAATTGCAAAGAAGTACCTACTAATACAAAACCGCAAAATGTATTCGATATGACGTTGCCATTGGTAATGTTTATTATTTACTTCCAGCCCACTTCCTGGCCTCCCTGTTTTGCTGTTCAATCCTGTGTTTCCTATCTTTAGCTACTGATGATTACAAATTGACTGTTAATCAGTCATCATTATTTATTGAGGTGAAGGAGGAATATTTATTTTATTAAATCTAATGGATCAAATTGTGGGTATACCCTCATCCCTATTGCACCACATTCATCGGCTCAATCTAAAAACAATATCGGTAAAGTATTCGTGACAAATTGGTGCCCAACGAAGGGTGGTAACGGTGAGCGTCTTTGCCTTGGGAAGGATTTGGGGTCCTTCGTAAAAGTTGGCGAACGAGCTGACTGTTTACCTGAAGTTAAGCGATAACGTCTACCATTGCCATCTTTTATATACTTGGTATGTTTCTCATATATATAACATGAAGATCAATCAAGTCTTTTTATAAACTGTATACAAATATATATTCTATACAATAACTTCCAGTTTCCAACAGAAGGGTTTAAGTGCGAATCTTACGTAGATTGTAGTTGGCTAAATGGTTAAGAAAATACTAGGGTAAAATAAGTGAGAATAAGTTCTATAAATATTTCTTTCGACATATTAGGTCTTATCAGCATTAATTTAAAAAAAATAAAAACCTAGTTTTATTTAAATTACGATTTTACTCCAATTTATGTATCCATCTAGGCTCTATATAATACTATAATAACTCTATTATGAAATCATTTTTACAATTCTATATGCATTTTGTTTTGGTTTCTTTCCTCTATACATATATTTCGAAGCTGATGTCTTAAGCTACCTTAGCATGTTTTGCTAAAAGCTTCTTTAACATCAACGGGTAATTTTGTAGACGTCCAGTACCCGCACAAGTCCACATCGCCACTGATCACCGTCACCGCGGGGCAATTTCTTAATCGTCGCGAAGGCGGAAGACAAATTACCGTAGTGCCGTGAACTGAGTTGCGGTGTGCATCCCCCGGGACAGTCGGTCCCCTATGCCTTGTAACGAGTGATGGTGCAAGTTACAAGTGAGAAGCGGGAATACCCGATTGAAACATAGAAGAGAATATCACGATCATGCCGGTAAAAGTGAAATTTCAAGGTTGTGTCATAAACGAATAGGGAAAAACGATTTTAATCGTGAAATTCACTAGGTAGTAGAGCATAACATCCTTTAACAGTTTTAGCTGCACTTCTTTGGCCACGCTCAACCGGAGAGGTACCACCGCCCTTTACAAAGTCGGCATAAAATAAAGTATGCAAGGCTTTTAGAGATGCTGGATGGCCAAGTCTATCCTTTTCTCTTTCCACTCCTATCCTCTCTGAATCCTTAGTCCCGACTCCATCCTATCCAATGAACCTATTCTATCGAATTTTCCAGGTTGACAACGCACTCGCAAGTCTCCGGATGCTGCGTGTGTCTATGGGCGATAGGATTGCTTACCATCAGATGAACCCTCTGCTCGTTTGCCTCCCTTTCTATAATAAAAAAAAATATTTCTCTCGGTAACCTATCATGATGTGTATGAAGACAAAATCACGTGAAAATGAAAACAAAAATAATAAGGGAAGATGGTACTTAAAAAAATACTAGAGTTAAACGGCTTTTAGTGGTCGTGATGGTAATTAAAATGTTGCCACACGCCTCGTTCCTGCGTATCGTAACAGTACTTTTATTATCATTTAAGAATGTATATATATTTTCTTTATTTGCCCTTATTTAGTTTAGTAAAGATTTTCTAAGGATGATAATTTGTTTCAAATTTAT
>JAOCPS010481913.1:0-11699 GCA_025505425.1 Graphium colonna
ATCGAACTAAAAAGTAAAAAGTTATAAGTCCTGGCGATCCTAGTCAGGATAATGGGATATGCTTATCATTATTGCAATGTCATGGGACCCTGAAAAGTCTGCAAAGTTTGAATAAAATCTGTCCGCGGAAAGTAGGTCAAAATAGTGTTCCAAGGAGTCGGTTACAAACAAGCAAACAAACATACAGGCGAAGCTAATAAAAGCGTGTTAAAAACTGCTCCTCTTAAATACGAGACTTTCTGCGATATTAAGTGTTTTATAGCATAAATAAAAAATACCTAGATGTCGTAATAAATTTTGATTAAATATGAAGAATATTTGATATTCAATCAAAATTTAATCTCAAGCGCAATCATGAAACGTTATATTAAATATGACTATTTAAATAATTGTATGACACACGTACTTTCATAAAGTCCGCTTGTGGCTTAGATACAGAAAGCGGTGTTCTTAATACCGCCTGCCTACCTCATCCGTTGCTTTCTCTCACTTTTGCCCTAACTCTCGGCTGTTTGGGCTCCCTTGCCGAGACCATTCGTCTGGCTGATTATTTTTAAATAAAGATAGTTTTGAATTGACCTTTATTTATTTATTTACAATTTAATCATATAATATGTGGTATAGGGTTTAATACATATGTTTAATTTATATTTATATGTATCAATACATGGTAAACGGTGAGTCATCGACGATAATAAAGGCACTCTGTACTCAATTGCCTTCATATTTTTGTAATAAAATTAGGGGCATGGTTTTAGCCAAATTTTTCCAATAAATTCATGAAGTGTGGCGGTACAGTGCAGTAAGTCACCCTCCGGCCACACCGTGTCCGATAGGGTGAACATGAATTGCGTATTTTTCTTTTTACTTTATGTTTACGGTGATTTAGTAGTAAATAAATATTTATTTTTAATACTCACTAGCCATCCTGTTTAGTCTCAGCCAGACGAGAAAAAAGAACAGACAAACAATTTTAATTGTTTTTATGTTTATTAGTTCCGTTTTACTTTTATATGTATTTATTGAAAAGCTGAGTCTGAGTTTGCATATAAATCTGTGTACCAAAATGTGAGTCGTAGTTTAACTCTGAGTCTATGTCTGAGTTCCACGTATAGACGTAAATAAAAGTTGTAATAAACGTGGTAATAAATATAATTTGAAACCGGTATGAGCTGAATTCTACGTGTAAATGTAATAATAAACCTGACAATAAAAGTGATAATAAACGTGGTTATATAAGTGGTAATAAACTTCGTCATACAGGTAGTAACAAAAGTAATAACAAAGTGTTATAATTAGTATAAATCCCGTAAAAATTAATCAACGGGTTTGGATTGTCTAATCTCATAAACAGGAGATTAACCGACCCAAAAAGACGGGCAGAGGAATAAACGTGGTAACAAATGTTTAAACATGACAATAATAAATGACGGTAATAAACGAGGTAATAAGAGTGGTAATAAACATGGTAATTTAATAGGTAATAGATGTAGTAATAAACGTGCAAATAAATTTGATAATATACGTAGCAATTAGCGAGGTAATAAAGGATATTGTAAAAATATACGATCATCTATCTATCAATTCAATTCACGTCAAATTCGGTCAAGTCGTTTAAGATATTATCCAACCTAAACAGACAGGTTGACAATATTTTTTTAAATTAGGTTTTCGTTTAATAGTGCCGCATTATTCTAAATACATTTATCAAAAACTCGGAGTCGGAGACTGAGCTCTGTGTCTAAACGTAGAATAAACGTTGTTATTAATACAGTAATAAACGTGTTAATAAAGGCATTACTAAAATTTATAAAGGTAGTAACGTACCAATAAATGTAATTTTAAACATAGTGATAGTAGTAGTTATAAATGTAGTAATTAAGTAAAATTTGAATTGATAATAAAAGTTGTTATATATTTCCTCTTAGTGGAAATTTAAATTGGGCTTATAAACAAAGGCACTATCACAAGTTTTTTGTTTGTTGGAAATGTTTTAGGCCTATATTGTTTACAATGTGTGTATACGAATTAAACATTTATGTTTCCATAATACATAAAAAGGGATACATTTTATTTAATACTAAATGCAATGTTTGCTCTAATGATCAAATTATTTAAAAGTTAACTTTAAACTTAATATTGTTTGATAGAACTTTAATTTTGGTAGTGCTGGTTAAGGAAACTTTCATACTTTTCTCTTTTCAAACAACCATAAAGTCTTTTCAAACAACCATAACGACTTTTCAATTGTATGTGTCACACGGCACTGTAAATAATGTTTTGTGTTTAATTGTTCTATTTCCATTTTTTGTTTTACACCCTACAGTGCTTGAGTGTTCTACACCTATTCAAAAACCCAAAAACAGCCTGCCACGTCATATGCGCCATTTTGTTTGATTTGTCACTATGGCTGGAAATATTATAAGAATCTCTTCGTCGCTTCCTAAAGTAAATGGTATAAACGTTTACGTTATTGTATTTTGTGCTTAAATTGGTTTAAACAAATGTCAAATTATATCGATTACATAGTGTAAAAGTAAATATAAACAGCATACGCGCAAAATGAGCAGTGAATAGTTTTTTTTTATTTTACACTCGATTCTGTTATGAATTTGTAACAGGGTGTTTTTTTTTTAAATATTACGGTGGTAGACAGACTCCGTGCTGCAGCGGATCCCCTCCGCAGAGATTGAAATTCTCGGTGACTTCAACGCCCACCACGCCGAATGACTCAAATCACGTACCACCGATCATGCGAGGAGATCTGTTCACGACTTTGCCGTGGCATATGATCTGACTCGGATGGTTACATCGCATACGCGAATTCCAGATGTATTGGATCATATGCCTTCCCCGTTGGACATTCTGCTGACCACTCACTCGGATAGTTATAAGATCTCGGTCGACGCTGCTTTTGCTTTTGCATTGCGTAGAGATGTTGCTTCTCTCGGCACTCGGCATCGCATATACCACGGGAAGTGTTCTGAGTAACTATTTGGAATAATACCTGCTGCTGAGTTTGTACAGCGTACAACGTGACATATCACAAAGTACCATCGCTACCACCTTGATGGTTAGCAGTCCACTACTGTGAGATTCCGCCGTCATTTTCTGCTACGCATGACACCTTTGTAGTATCAACTGCCACCTTGTATATTGTTTATTGTGTATTATTGTATATTGTTGTCCTTAGCAACGTATCTATTGTCTCATCTTTGGTTAAAGGTTTGTCAATTTAAGAAAAAATCTCAATTAGCTTTTATTGAAATGCGACTTCATGTATGTATGAAGTACCAACACTCTCGTTGTGACACCGCAGTAATGTTTTATCAAAATTTAAATATATCAATTCAAATGGTTTGACCAAGTTTACAGCAAAAATCAGTTTGCAAACTGTATGTTTGCTTTTAAAATAAGTGATTAGAACTACTTCGGAAAAATACATCATGCATGTCAGGATTACCAAATTATCCTTCGGGTAATATTCTATTTCGAAAAGCAACATCTTCAATTATATTTTTATTTATTTATTTGTATACCAACAGCATATTAAAACACTAAAAACAATTAAGAAACAGTGGAAAACAAAAGGCTAATACATAAAAAAGGTATGTACAGCATTTGCAATATTGTGACGTTGGAATATTTAACCAAATAAACTACTAATGAAATGTAAAGAGGCAATAATAATAATAATTACAGTTCAGAAAAATAACCTATCCCAATTAAATGATTTCAGTACTCTCTTTTTATATTCATATGATTAATTCCTAAGTACAATATGAATAAGAACTTTTTAGTTAAGTGTATTTCATAGTATTTATTTTGTAAATCCTAAGAAATAGAATTTATAAGTAAATCTTTAGTTATACAAGTAAAAATCATTTGTACACAAGTACTATGGAACAAGATTACTGATTAAACATACCGTGGATTCAATTATTAAACGTTCTAAGGTGATACGAGATTTGTTAATGAGAGTTACCAAACTCTCACTCTATCAGCAATTTTCAGCTTCATTATGGAAATGTTTCAAGTATTTGAGAAATTCATTTAGCAATTGGCAGCTCGCTGCATCATATTCATGATCATGTCAAAAATTCCACCAGTAAATCTCTTATTCGGGAAGTTAATTCACTCCTACAGCCATAATCCAGGCGGTGTCAACAGATACATGATGCAGATGGCACTAACAATTTATAATGAAATAATAATTGTTATTTTATTCATGAGGGTATCAGTAAGCGTCCTATATAAAACAATTAATAAATATACATTGGTTGTTGTACTTGCGGCACATCTATAGACAGAAAAAATAATAGTTGGATTCTATTTAACTTGAGAAATATGATGAGTTTTATTGAGGTCTTTCCCATAAATATTGAGATCCTTACTAAATCCAGCATCTTAAGAGAGACCATGGTAATTAGAGTTGTGATGCTCATGTTTCAACACTTCTCTTGTAGTATGACCTCTAGCAAGCAGGACATACTCTTCCAGTCTTGAGATCTAAAGAGTGACAAGAAATAAATACATAAGTGTTATTATATGATATAACATTAAATTTAAAATGTTTCGGACTGGGTTGCACACTCGCTAAGAAAATGTAATGTGACATAGAACTATAACACAACCATAGAAGATTAATAAAAAGAGAACATTAATAAGATAATGAAGAAATATAGTAAAGTTCCATTTAAACAAAAATTACCATGTGCTGCAGAAAAGGTGTAACTTAAATGTTTCTTTCCAGTCGATCTTTTCGTTCGATATGTTTTGCTTGCGCGTAGAATAAAATTGCCATAAGAAAACATACTCTTTTGTGACCAAAAGCAGGCATAAGTAAACCCTCTTTCACAGATTGTGTTTGCTCGATCTTTAACCATTATTACATACTCTATACAAAATTTACATTATGACGTCAGCTGCAACAAAAAAATAATAAGACAATATGTGTGTAAAATTGTTTCACTTTTATGTAATTATCAGTCTTCCAACGTCAGAAAATGATTAGTCGGGAAATAGGTCTCTGATGCTCTTATTTAATTTCTTAGCCGCTAAACCCCACATACAGTCGTGATCTATAAATAGAATAAAATAAAGATGATAACACCATACAAGAAGATATCTACATCCGCATTCAAACCACTTTAAGCAGCAGTGCTGCGTTGTATAATATTTTAGTATCCAGATTCTTTTGCCAAAATACAAAATACTTGTTTATAAGGCTAACGGGCGTGAGACCTGTACATTTATAATGAAAAAAGAGCGAAATCAATTAGTGGCTTTTTGATCCTTACAAAAGTTATTTGATGATGGAGGCAGTTGGTGGTTCACTAAATATAATAGGCGAATACAAGGCACGTCGACTATCAGGGCCAGGTGATCTTGAACGAAATGGCCAAGACCGGAGCGTGAATGAAGCGTATTTGAGTCGTCCGAATGGCTATAGGCCAGAGGACTGTTTTTCGGGTATCACTGAATTGATACAGTAGTGTTAGATCGTTGGAAGCCAACAACAAGCTTTACGTGGCATAAGACAGGAAAAGTCAGAGAACTTTCGTTCACTCATAATAGACCAAAATCAATTTTGGATCGCTGAGCCAAAGTCTTCTTCTCCCTTCCCTTATCCCAATTTACTTGGGTTCAGTGTGGCATGTTTTCCTTTTCCACTACTCTCTATTGGCCGTTACCGAGTCGCTCACACAATCCAACCATCGCTTTTTCGTTCCACCTGTTCCCTTCCAACCATAAACCTTCATGTTCATCACTCTCTTATCTATTTGCGTTTCCTCTCTCCTTATGACATGTCCAAATGAAGCTAAACGATTTCCTTTTAATTTTTCTGTTATTGGTGTCGCTGAGCCATTCATTTAATTGTTCACAGATTATTAGTTTATCACATTCTTTGTTTTGATACCACGGTGAAAAATTCTACTAGTTTCTACTGCAGCACTAAATAAGCAATAAATTATTGATACTTTCATTCAGTGCCGTATCATCTGTTTATCTTTGTAGGTAAACAGTTGGTACGTTGTATTAAAAAAACTAGTAGTTTTCTAATTTTTGATCAAATCACTTGAACTTAAAATATAATATTGTGGCACTTAATTTACTGTAAAGGAGCACCTACTATCAAAATATTTGATGATTTTGTATCTATCTTCACTTTAAATCCTTTTTTATTTACACTCACTGCGCCATGTGGCACCAATAATTTTAGCTTAAAAGTGACTAAGTATTAAAATTAAAAAAAAAGTATATAACACAGTACCAAAGTATTATATAATGGTATTTAATACCTTGGTACCAATTATATACTTTATATCTTAACGATTACAAATTATTTTAATGTGGTCGTGAATACAGAATACAGAGCATTTTATATATATGCATCTAACATACAGGTAGTTTGCATTTGCGTTCCTTTATGCATTAAGATATTAGGATAATAAATTTTAATTATAAGAGAGACAATGTTTTCATTAAAATGGGCATGCGCGTAGCGCGTAGTTTCACCGCGTGGCGAAATATTACACTGACGTAATTTGACAAAATCCGCGATCAGATGTCTCGCTTTAATATTTGATTAGCGTTTTACAGTGTAATTTTTGCCGCACGGTAAAAAGCCTCGGTTCATGTTTCCTCGTAGGTTAGGGTTATGTGATAAATTTTGCTTATATCTCACAAATAATCTTCAGCAATTTGCTTTAGAGGATAGAAAAAAATTAAAAAGGTAAATAACTAATAAATCATACAAAAAGTTTACGAGACTTTTAAAATTTACGAGACGGTAATAAAATGATAAAATTTATTAAAATCTGTCTATGTGTGCCGTCTGCAACTGTCATTAAACGACAGATGCAATAAATCCTTTTATGATTATTTTTCAAAAAGTTTTTATACTTCCACATTTTAAAAGCTCGTATTCTAAATTCAAAAGTTAAAAAGTAATATTATGAACATTCAATATAATTAGTTTAAAAATTCTTTATCATTTTCATCTTAAAAGCGAAAATTTTAAGTGGTGTTCGTGTTTGTTGGTATTATAGCTTTCATACAATAAAATAATATAACATAAATGAACAAAAGCTGTTCCATTTATTATGATAGTTCTTTTCATGAACTAGATATATCCGTTTTTCTTTGACATTGATAGTACTTACAGGTAAATAAATAGACTAAATAAAGGCAGCCTGTCAATGCCTTTTTTCCATCCGAATGTGCGTGATATCAATGCGTGGGAAGGCTTTTACTACGTTTAGGCACTTACAATATAAAGAGATTCGAAAAGAGATAGCTATTTGAAATATGATCGAGTTTGGGTATTACAAAATCTACTTACAAAACTGTTATTAAACTACTACTAATATTTTAGAACTTTAATGAAGAGTAACCGTTAAGAACAGTTATTTTTGCTCTTAAGTAGAGACTTAAAAGCAAAAATAACTGTTTTTTTTCTAATGTTAACATTTTATAATAGGTGAAGGTTTATAAATCTTATATTTTAGATTTCTTTTGAACATACGGAATAAAACTGGGTGCTATGGAAGTCTGTTCTTAAAGGAGGTCATTTGGCCATAAATTTTAACCCCATTTTTATTCCACAGCTTACAAATAACAAAATTTACTGACACAATTAATTAATAACTATTCAATACAAACCCTCGCCCGTTCTTATTACTAACGTAAGTACTTATATCTTAAAAACTATCTGGGACTCTGCTTAATATTAGCGGCAGTACGTGGCAGTCAGCGAGTAAGAAGAACAGATAGGAGAATCGCGCCAAAGTATAATATAAATAGATGGTGAGCGGCTATGGCAAGGCAAGACATATTTGGAACTCAGGTGGTACAGCGTCGCAACATGACAATGTCAGCTACACAGGTGTGGAGTTAAAGTTGTGCCCTAATAGTGTACAATGATTTTAATAACTTTAACTGTGATTTTGGACTTATCGGCCCGAAATGTTAAAAACAGCCGTCACACGACACAGCCGACGGAAAAATTCGATCAGCCTTAATAAATTACGCTAAATAGGTTGGTAAAGCTACACATTAACACATTCAGGTTGGCAGTTCTAATAACCTTCTACTGTGTTGTTGCATATGTTATAAAGACAACCAATGAGAACGTAGCGAAATGGGACGTCCATGATAGTTATAACGTTGACGTCGTTGACGTCGGAACAGTCTCAACAAGATGAAGAGTTATTACATATTAACGGTGATTCATATAAAATCTTGAGAAATAGACCAATCAAGGGTGTGGTAATTAACGGTAAATTTGACACCGAGTTCAAAGTTCACTATGTTTGGTGGTAGGAAAGACGCAAACTGCACGACAATAGTATGTGAACTAAGTGGTAGTAAGCGAAGACGATTGGCCGGTTGTTGTGTCAGTAAAAAAGTGTTCATGGACATAACAAAAGAACTTCGTAACTTAGTGGAGCAGTACCTGTCTTGCAAGTAGTAGAAGCACCTATCGAGCTTAAATATTAAAGAAGGATAAAACGCCAGTCGGACCAAGTCTATGAAAGATATTAGCAGCGGAACAAAAAAGTTTAAGACGATATGGATGATTGGTTACAAAAATGAATTGTGTAAGTAAGTTTTTTCTGAGTATTCTAAACGAAGCTCTAAAAAAGAAGGATGACAACTATCGTGCTTGCATTGACTATAAACAGTTAAACAGGAAAATTGTTAAAGATAAGTAATCCATTTCTACTGATAAAAAACTTAACTGATCGTTTAAAAGATGCTTGTGGACAATTTGCGTTTCTGAGAGCTCCATTTAGCCACTGAACTTCACCGAAATATTTTATGAGATTTGTGTCCATAATTTTTAGAAAGCTTATTGCTAAAGGCTTTTTATACACGCCATTCTTGTTCCAGATACAAATAATGAAAAATCAGTGAAAAAATTGAGAAAAGTGCCCGAAGTTATAGCAAGACATGGATAGGTATAGACTAGAAATTAACTGAAAAAAGACGAATATAATATACAATGAGCTTGAATACTGTAGATCAAGAAGGAGAAGGTTCGCCTCTAGTTCCTAATTAAATTGATTGATAATTTATTAAGCAAATATATGAAAATTTTATTCTGATGGATTGCCAGCCTTTTGAAATGACATTAAAGAAAGAGACATAGACCGGGTATGAAGATGCGACACACAGATACACGGAGTCGCAAACTTTTGTATACATCCATGGTAACTACCAGCAATATTGATAGGAAACTTCCAGTTCAAGAAGGAGGACGAAGGTTCGAAGGTCATTAAAGAAATGTAGAAGCGGGTGATTATGAAGTCGGTGGTTGATAGTGTACTGTAGAGGCCAGATACAAGTGGCCATTTTAGCAAAGAAAAGAAAAGATATCTTACTCTACATCTGAACCATGTGGGTTCGTTGACAAAAAAAACTTTTGTGAAGAAGATAGCATTCTGCATAAAAAAACATGATATGGTCAAGTGATAGCGGATTTATAGAATAAAAACCTTGATGACAAAATTATTCTTGGAAGATAAATCATCATGGCACAAGCATATAAGTCGAATTCAAAGAACCAAGAGCTCTCAATTGCATCCATCAAAGAAGAGTTAATAAACATTAAGAATACTTGAGAGTATTCAAGTTACTACACCGGGAAATTGCCAATCAATATGATAGCCATACAGAAAATTAAGACTGAATGTTAAAAACAAATAATTATAGTATATTCAAGAGGGGGACATAAAAAAGATTGAGATGGCCGATTGTCGCAATAATGCGGTGTTGTGTGATAGAATTAGAGTCAAGAAAAGTAAAAGTATGGACGGTAACAGCGAGAGGTAAACGAGAGAGGGAGACAGAGAGAAAAATGGCCACCATTTCTAATTTTCTTTTATTATTTTGCATTTCCAACCAATACAAATACAACAAGCAATTCTGTTAGTGAATTGTATAAGGAAAAATAAAAAAGTTTTTAAATTTCCTACGTACAACACCATAAATATTTTAAGTTACATAAATTAAAAACTTATCAAACTATGATTATTACTAGCCAGTAATAATCATGGTTTGATAAGTAATATTTTAGTGTATTGAGGCTATGATCTTATTATAGAGAGCAGGATTTTATGTTAAAATTAAAATTTTGATTACTGTTGCTATATGTATAATAATTAAAAAACATTCCTTTCTTTTACACATAGGCTTTTTTTAACTTACAAAATATGTATGTTATGTATGTGTCTGATTGTTTGGGTAGAATCTTGCAACTCAATTTTGAAGTGGATTTTTATTGCTGAATTTTTGTAGATACATTTAATTTGGATGACAATGTATGGTTAGCTATCTGGTATCAATCTGATGGATGTCAAATGAATGGCCTCACTGAGAATAACTCGAACAATGAAGTGACGTTACTGTAAATCCAAAATTTTAGAGATAAATTCTTTACCGATAATATACACTCTACAATATGAGTATCTTATTTAAAAAAACGTGTAGAGAGTACGAATGCGAGTAGAAAAAATACTAAAATTTTAAAACAATTATTTAAAGTAAAAAAAAACTTTTAATCTATTTATTTAAACTTCTGTACAAAGTAGTACAAAGGCGGACTTAACGCCAATGGCGTTGACTCCCAGTCAAACTTTAGGAGAGAAGTTTAGAGAGTTTATATAATATATAAGCTTGTCTCAATGAACTCCTTGTGTAAATAATAACAATTACAAATAAATTAGTATGCATAAATCGAAGTAACAAAAAACTTGGGCAAAATACATGGCTTGTTGTTTTTACATTATTTCTTCTTCTTCTTCGAGTGCCTCTTCAATTATGAACGATGGCCGTTAACTTTTTGTACTCCTCCCTATTGCCAGCTAGCCGAAACAGCTGTTCAACAGTTGCAATGCCAGTCCACTTCCGAATGTTTCGCAACAGTCTCTTGCCTTCCACCTTGCCCATCACGATCACTTGCACCAGCTTGTATCTATCGTATCTGAGCACTAATTACTAAATAATAATATAAATCACAGTGATCTCCTCCATAACATTTCACTGTCAGTACCCCACAAAATACCACAAAGACCAATTACTAGATACTACATCAAACAACTTAATGAATTTTATCGCAGTTTATTTTTTAAATGTATCACCCGAGGTTTCGAACACAGCGTCCATGGTAACGGGTGATAAAATTAAAAATAAACAGCGATAAAATCCGTAATTTTGTATAATTTAAAATGTCAAATATTCGCGTTAGTCTTAAAAATAATACTAGACACTAATTTTTATACATATAGATATATAAAACCTATAATCATTGAGTTAAGGCTAATTTGGTATAAATTCACCCGTGGAAAGAATGGGCGAAAAATTTAATTCAATGCTTGCGTTCATAATGTGGACATTTAATTATTCTGTGTTAAACTCTAAACGAAAGTACTAAACTCATTGTAAGAGGTATGTATGTAACAAAAAATAATTATTTTTATTATTGCACTATTATACTATTTTCAAATCTTCTTTCAATTTCATTAATATTTAATTTTGTTTTAACTGTTTCCATATTTTTATTTCATGTTCATGTTTCATGAGCGATATACGATTTGTTAAACTTAATAATTATTAATCTTGATAATAAAATAGATATTTGCGCTCTATTCATGGATATGAGCAAAGCCTTTGACTATGTCGATCATGACATTTTA
>JAOCPS010482132.1:0-11698 GCA_025505425.1 Graphium colonna
TCCGATCTTGAAGTTGATAGCCTCAGTGAAAAAACTTATTTGCCTTAACTGCTTCTTACAAAAATAAATACCCAAAGCGTATATTTTATCTTATAATAATATTATATTAATTGCTGCATATAGATTGATGATTCCTATCCAAAATTGAATTTAATAAAAACTGTTACAACATATTGAAGTGAACGCTTATTAGGGCAATAGATATTTTAATGTCATTGTTCCAAATAGTTATTCATTTATTTACATACATACATCAATTAACAACTACCACTACAGGAAATCCCTAATGCGCTAGTGAAGTTCAACTATAGGAAAACCATAATTTTAATTAAAATTATATAATCTAAACTTGGAGAGTTACCAATGTGAACTCGCTCAATGTGCAACTAACAACTCTACTATTAGATACTGCATTTAAAGTATGAATCGCGCGAGGAAGCGGTGCAAAACGCAATAAATTAGTCCGGGATCGAGGGACAACCAATAACACCGGCCGCCGCCTCCGCCACAAAAGTCCATCTGAAACGTAAAGTTTTATCTGCTGTAAAATAGTTGGGTTGAACAATTTTCCAGGCAATATTTTAAATACGTATGCGGCTAGAAAATATTCCCTTCTCATTAAAAGTGTACTGTATCCTACGATACCTAGAACAAATAATGTAGGATATAATAGGGGGTAACCCGGATAAACCCCGTATATTTTTAAATACAAAAATCTTGCGAATTGGATGCGTTCTATCATAATTTTATATTTGTCTTCGTGGGGTTACTTGCTGATATGTTTGTTGTTTCTTTTTTAAAAATATATCTATCTCTTCTTATACGTTTAATAGTAGTACAGGTTTGTTGAAATTTTAGTTCATTTATTAGCAGCTAGGCCGGGGAGGTACCAATATTCCACACATAACCTATATTATAGACGAAATAAAGAATTTCTGTTTATAAAATTGACCGAATAGCTAGTTCCTATACCCTCCTTATTTTCTTAAGAATAGAATACTATATCACAGAAATATTTAAAAATAATACAGTGGAATGAGTAAAACTATTGAGAGTTATGAAAAAAAGAAAATTCAATGATGTAAATCATACAGCATAGGAAATACAAAAGATGGTTAAACAGGCATATTTTTCGTTAATATTATGACATGTACTACGAATCTCAGGAATTTGGTAGAAAATAAAATCGTTTGGTGTTAAAAATGTAGCTAGTTATAATATTTAGTAGAACGTATTATGCACATTTTCATAAAACGTTTGTAAATAAATATTATTATTTGAAAAAAATATTTATTTTACATTTAATTTAAAAATTGTTGTTGTCTTTAGCAAAACTTAACAGAGTGAAATTACAGGTAAATGTTAAATAATAATAAAACTTGCTTTAGTCAGAACCGACGAAGATTTTACTATGGACGATATTAGTTAAAAAAAAGAGAATCATTCCGCATCTTTAAAAATATAATATGATTATAAAGGCTGTCTGTTTGGCTACATTGTTACACATTGTATGGTTTTAATATCTCTATGTAGCTAACGCGTGCTACGGTCTTGCTACAATTTGTGACAAAATCGTTACGTTTCGTCACCATACGTTTGTCTTGGCTATGCTATAATAAGCTTTGCTTAAAAGTGTATTTTTAATTTTACATTTAAATTGTTCAAAAAGTAAGCATAATATTGATCGTGGAATTCTATTATAGATGCGTACACCGTCCCTCATAAATGATTTATTAACCTTTTGAAAGCGAAAGCTTGTTGTAATCAGTTTGTCAAATCAGTGACATACAGTAGAATATAGAACCTCCTTCTCTTTCAAGTCGGTTAAAGACAAACGGTATAAATAGTGTCTTTTTGGATTACGATTGACCACTTTACAATTTGATTGATTGACGTGTCGCAAATTTTATTTTCTTTTAAGTCAAAACAGGTCGATATCACGTAATATTGAATTAGTTGTTTAGAAAATTTTGGAATGTGAATATCCTGATCAATAATATATTGCCGACATATTAGAACTATAAAATTGTCATGTACGAGTGCGTGTGTTTGATTACTTGTACAAAAACCTTTTTAGGTATATATATTTATATACGAGCCTTTCACCTGACTTTAAGTGATCCCGTCGCGATAGTCTCGAGTACGTTGTCAACCGCCCTTTATAAAGTCGGCATAAAGTATGCATGACTTTTGGGGATATTGGATGGCCATGTCTACCTTTTTCTTTTCCTATTCCTATCCTCTCCAAATCCTTAATCCCGACCCCATCATATCCATTAAACCTATTATATCCGAACTCCCAGGTTGACAACGTACTCGCAACTCTTCAACTATTGCGTTTGTCTATGGGCGACGGGATCGCTTACCATCAGGTGAACCGTCTGATCGTTTGTCTTCCTTTCCATTAAAAAAAAATGGAAAATTGGATAGAATCGGTTCATTGGGATGGGTTGGGTTGGGATTAAGGATTAGGAATGAAAATGAGTGAGAAAAGAGGAGGGTAGACATGGCCATTGGGTATCCCTAAAAGTCATGTTTACTTAATTTTATATCGACTTTATAATGGTTGGTAGTGCTTCCCCGGGAGAGTGCGGCCGTAGGATTGCAGCAAAAGCTTCAAAAAAAGATTTTATGCTCTACCACCTCAAAATTAATGATTGCCCCATAGATTTGACATTCTCAAATAAATGAAATATATATTTATGCAAACATTTATAAAAAAAAAACACAATATATGTGTAACGTATCTGATTTGTAATAATTGGCTGCATTATACGCTGAGTGGAGACCATTTTTGGCATACAAGATACAATAATTGTTGTATGCAACCGTAATAATGTTTTATTGATATGCTCAATGTTACTTTTATTTGTCATTTTCATTGTTTTGATTTTTTTTAAATTGTTATTTTTTTTTTATATTTCATTGCCATTGTTTTAACGTACCAGTTTTGCTTTTTTATTATCGTTATTTTTTTTGTTTTCTACTCGAGTGTTTCACTTGTAGTTTTATTAATTAACGAGTTTTGAATTTTTATAAAATTGGATATTTACAGATACGACATCTCCCCTTGCTGTCGTCGACGGAAATACATTTATAATCAGTTAATTAATTTATTGCATAACTGTGTATATTTATAAGGGACAAAACTTAAGTATCCTTTCGGGCGTGCGCGACAGTAAAGATTTGTCAAGAGATTTTTTCAAGCCTGAAGCTGAAAGGGAGTGCTTTCGCGACCTTGTTCCGACCCCGGCGGGTACCTGGCAATTAATTTCTAAAACTCGGTTCTGTCGTAGTTAATAAAATAGAGCGCCATTTCGCGGAAATCCATTGTGGACGGAAGGCCGCGATATTTTTTTTTTACCGAAGTTTCGAAGCCATTTGTTATTTCGATTTCGCCCGGGCGCTACGGGTAATTGGTTCGGTTGGATCGATCGATTTATTTTGTGCAGATCGCTACGGTATAAATTTACGGTATTAATGGAAATTTGAGTTGGTAGACCGTAACATCTTTTAACAACTCTTGCTGCACTACTACGGCCAGGGAAAAAAGCACCGCCGCCCTTTAAAAGTTGGCATAAAGTAAAGTATGCATGACTTTTGGGGATGGCCATTCCTACCGTTTTTCTTTTTCAACTCCTTTCCCCTCCAAATCCTTAATGCCTATCTAATAAACCCCTTCTTTCCAATTTCCCGGGTTGACAACGCACTCACAACTCTCAAGATGTTGTGTCTGTCTATGGGCGACGGGATCACATAACATCAGGTGAACCGTCTGCTCGTTTGTCTTCCTTTACATATATAAAAAAAAGAAACTTGGGTTTTCGTGATATGATGATGATTATGTGGGGCCACCGTGTAACTATATCTTTTCAAATATAAAAAAAAATAAAAATTGGTCAATAACTTCTGGAGAAATCCGATAACACATAAAAAAAAACCAGTCTAATTGAAAACCTTTGCCAAAAAAATCGGCATACTAGTAACCAATTTTTGGTAAGTGATCCCGTCACCCATGGAAATACGCAACATCCGGAGAGTTGCGAGTGCGTTGTCAATCTGGGAAATTGGTTACAATGGGATTATTGGATAGGATGGGTCGGGATTAAGGATTTGGAGGGGATAGGAGTGGGAAAAGAAAAGGGTAGTCATGGCCATCTGGCATCCTCAAAGTCGTGCATATTTTATGTTATGCCGACTTATATCTTTTTTATAGCGGCAAAATTACTGAAAACTGCTTCACAAACTTTCGCGTCTGAGGCGTTGAAATCGGTTTCGCTGTTTTTTTTTAATAATTATTGCAAAGTTATTATTCGGTATGATATTGTGCATACATTACATCTGGTTAGTTTGTTAAATCGTGCTCTAATCATATCTGTGTTGGTATTCATTCAACGCATTTATCATATGTCATGTGATATGACTATTTCCTCTTGCACCATTCTAGTCTAAAACGGCATATGTTGTGCTGCTTAATTTGATGCTTAAACCTATAGCCATAAGGTCTGTTATGAGTGTTGACTGATGTTCTGCTAATTTTCAACCGACTTCAAAAAAGGCGATGGTTCTCAGCGAGATATGAACCGATTTTCAAAATTCTTTATATATTTCGAAGGAACGGCACCACCGTATAATTTTTTATTAAAATCGATCCAAATATAAATATCGTTTCAAATAAAAAAACGAAAAAAAAACCGCTAACAAGCACAAAAAATTCGGCGGAATTGAGAAGTTTCTCTTTTTTAACCGACTTAAAAATGTAGGAAGGTTCTCAATTTTAATGTTTATATGTTTTTTTATGTACGTTCGCGCATATCTCCGCGATTTTAAAAATTCTTCTTCCATCTTATAGGGAATCTTCCGGAATGGTGCCATAATTTTTTCAGGAAAATCGGTTCAAATATATAATAATTTTGTAGGACCATTTTTTTTATTATGGTCAGTTGTTTGTTTATACAATCAAAATAACGGAGAAGATACGTTCCGAAAGTACACTTTTAAGGTTGGTTTTTGTAATTTTCTGTGAAGATGAACTTGTTTTGAAGTCAGTTGAAAAAGGGAAAACATCCTGTAAACACGCTGTACCAAAGTAAGACAGGTGATGTGAGATGAAAAAGAACTCTTGAATGACGCAAAAGTCTATCACAATAATGGATGTTTCTGAGTAGGAATCTTAGTTAATTATAAATAGTGCATTAGGAATGGAATTGTCGCATCGGACCATCGACCGTGCTACCACGTCCACCGAATGACAATGAGCTGTTTTCTATTGTACTACGTAGTTTGTAAACGTGTTAGTTTTACATTGTTCATGTCGCGATGGAATATTACTTTGTGTAATTGCCCACCGTTACTTACCTTTGTTTTAACTGACTGCAGAAAGGAGGATTTCGGATGTGTCCATTTTTCACGTGCGTTCGCGCGTATCCCCGTAATTTATGAAGCGATTTCGAATATTATTTTTTTGTCTGACAAGGTATACTTCCGAAATGGTCTTGTTTAAAAAACAATGTTTCAGTAGGTTTTTTTTTATATTAAAATAACAATATGACAATGTTTGTTTTTGAATTTCCGCCACTTTAATAAAAATCGGATCAGTGGTTTATTTTTCAAACCGAAATAACGGTTAAGAAGTGTTTCTAAAATTTTGAGACTTGCGTGAAGTCTGTTTTAGTTATTTTGTGTGAGATTAACTATTTCCGCTTGTATTAAATATATTGTGATACTATATAATCTAACACCATTCTTGACAAATGGTCTGTCAAAAACTTTTCCAAAATAGACTCCGTACCCTGCAAGTGCTTAACCAATCCAAATAAAAATTAGATACTGTATGTTACCGAGTCTAGCTTAAAAAAACTTGCAGGAAAGTTAATTCTCAAACAATGGCGTGAATATTTTTCTATACTTGGCCCTAAGTAGCTAAGCCTAAAAACCAGCTCTTAGAGGTGGTAGAGCATAACAACTTTTCATAGCTTTTGCTGCACTTCTGCGGCCGTGCTCGCCCGGGGAAGTAAAGTTCGGCATAAAATGAAGTATGCATGATTTTTGGGGATGCCGGATGGCCATGTCTACCCCTTTTCTTTTCCTATCCTCTCCAAATCCTTAATCTCGACCCCGTCCTATCCAATAAAACTATTATATCCAATCTCCCAGGTGGACAACGAACTCGCGAGTCTTCGGATTTTGCGCGTGTCTAAAGGCGACGGGATATCTTGCCATCAGGCGAACCGTCTGCTCGTTTGTCTCCTTTCCATAAAAAAAAACTAGCTGTTCCTTGCGATTTCACCTGCGTATATTTTCCCCGTTTCTGCAATATTTTTCATTTACGTACCGCTCCTATTGATTAGAGCGAGATGTTATATAGCCTAAAGCATTCCTGGATAAATGGGCTATCCAACACTTAAAGAATTCCTCAATTCGAACCAGCAGTTCCTGAGATTAGTGCGTTCAAACAAACAAACTTTTCAGCTTCATAATATAATATTTTTTACAGTACATATATAATTTGGGCATTATTTTAAATACCGTTTCTTTAATTCGTATGAACCTCTACAGAATATTCAACGCGCAGAAGCCTTTTTTGACCCTTTTTGTTCGACTTTGTGCGTTAAAAAATTAAATTTCACCCCTCAGAGGCTTTCCTGTTGACGCTGTGGAATTTTCACCTCGGGAATTCAGAATGAAGTCCCACTATTGCGGCTTAAGTGGAATGAATGCTTTTTTTGTTCTTACGTGACCTGTGCTGCTGTTCGGCTGAGTTTAGCGTTTAGCGAAAAACACTCGCAAGGGAGAGGAAAAGACTTGGGCTGTTAGATGTTTTCAAACGAGCTACGTTTTTTTTGTATGTATGTTTGCTGATTTGATGACACATGAAACATCCAATATAAAATCAATTATAAATGAATTTATTAATTAAAACTCAATATGAATGAATGTATCATTTATATTTAGTTTTTTTTCTTCCACAATAGAAGTGTACACGGATAAAAAAAATCTTTTGAATTGAAACTTGACGAACATTTCGTGTTCGTTCTGTTTTACGCAAGGTTGCAATATATCACGACAATTTTCTACTGTTAAGGTTTTTAAAAAAAACCGTAAATTTCCCAATTAATTTTTTTAATGTATCTCTTTCAATTTCAGTGTAAAATGAACCTTAATATATTTTCAAACTTCACCTCTAAAGGTAACAACACAATGAACCATGAAATTTTGGACCTTTAACGTAATTTCATAGATCGAAAACATTTAATAATTACAACTTTCGACTCTTAACAGTTGCGAAATGAGGATAGAATTATTAAAACGTCATCTCCCTTTCGGTTTTGTGCTATAAATATTAATGTTTTGATTCAAAACATGTGCTATATAAAAAGGGATAAAACAGTCGAAATGTTGTGGACTTTGAAAACCATGCCCATTTTCATATGCCATACTATACCATGTTACATCAAGTTCAAACTCTTTTTTAGAGATTTACGATTATACTGGTGCAGAAGTTTTCGTAAAGAAAATCCGGGTTTCGGAGATGTCTGATGTAATCGATTCATAAAATAGTTTCTATTGCGTTCTATATCTCTATGATTGTGTAAACATCATGTACGTAAGGCGAATTTCACACTCTTATAGGTACTTGAAATTTAATTTCCTGTTCAAAAGTCAAATCCATGGTGCGTAATATCGTGAAAAATTTCGAAATAATCACTAGATATATAATTTTGATCTCGAGGCGTGAGACTTTTTGGTACTGCTTCTGGGCATTGTACTTTAATTAATGTAAAAAATGTTTCTTGAATTTGACACGTTTGTGGATTACGTACCTACCACTGGAAACCTAATGGTATAAGCCCTTTCTTCACAATCGGAGGTCGTGAGTTCGAATCCCATTGGGGCAATACGGGCTTATCACTCATTTGTTTAAAAATTAAGATGATCCATGCGTCAGATGAGTCTGTCAACTCCGGATCTCTGTTCGGTCGTATCGGATATCTGTTTAAACAAGGCATGGGCTGTTTCACTGTTTTTTCATTTGCTATCGGTTATATAACGTTATTGTTGCCTACAATGAGAACGTTATATAACCGATAGCAAGTGAAAAATCACTGAAATGACCCATGCCTAGTTTAAAAAGCATGGATACACTTATGCACTATAATAAATCTCCAGTGCAGTTGGTTGACCTCGAAGTAGATTGGCTGTCGTGACCAGACCAGTATATTCCAGGAGTAGGATGTATGAAATTCAGATCCCGACTTCGTAGGTGTGGTAATTGATAATACTGATATATCCTCCTATATATTTGTATGCTATTTCTAAGATATATTTAAATAAAAGCCATAAAAATCAAATTCGGTTTAAAAAAGATACTGTTTAAGCAATATCCGTGCAAATTATATAAGACCACCTCGTGACTATATCCTTTTTAATCAAAAAAATAATAAAATCGGTCCATAACCTTCGTAGAAATCTGAAAAACATATATACAGTCGAACGGAGAACCTACTCCTATTTCGAAGTCGATCGAAATATCTAACTTTTATATTCTGATCGTCAGGAACCTGAGACTATAATTAATAATGAACATATAACGTAACAGAATTCGTAACTACGAATATATTCGTTAAACGAATATTCCAATTTGGCGGGAAAGTGAAAGTCGGCCATTAGACATGTAAATAGGTAGATTCGTCTAGGCTAGGCCGTCTGTGTAATTGGCTGCTCTCTGCGCATCGCCAATACAGATGTGTTCTTGTCCATTAGAATGCTGACGATGTTTCGGCGGTTAAGGCGCACTTTCGTTTTTTATCGCCGTCTGTATCGTCGCTTGTTACGCAAGTGCCGTAATCGCTCAGACTCTAAAGGCCGGTATACACTCGTGCGGTTTTAAAGAACGTACCGTGAGCGGACTTAATTGTACGGGAAATCCTTGATACACAGTCTTGAAAACAATCCTCCTATTGGTCATAGCGTGATATAAAGCCAAAAGCAACGGTTTCCAAACTTTTAGGTGCACTGTCACCATTTTAGGACAAAATATTTATAATCTTCTATAATAATAATATCATATCAAAGAGCGCTAGAGCCCAATTTAAACCGCGTCCGCTAAATTACTTAAAGCGCCCACTTTGGGAACCACTGGCCTAAATCCTTCCTCGATAAATGGACTTTTTTGAGAAAATGATAAAATGGGATTTTCTTTTTATTCGGACCTTCTTTCTTGACATAGCGCTTACATCTAAACAAACATACGAACTCTTCAGTGTTATAACATTATTGAAGATGTTATGCAATACCATAAAAACGTATAAATATATAACTTATATAATAACTATTTGTTAAGAAGTCTCTACATTTTAAAATAAATAACTTTACGGATTTTATCGCAGTTTATTTCTTAATTTTATCATCCGACGTTTCGAAACCTTTGCAGCGTTAATGGTCACGGGTAGAACTGAGGTGTTTGACGACCTAGTGTCACTTGTCAATCCTGCATAGCGCCAGCTTGAATATTAATTATTAATAATTTTAAATTTATTATGTCGAATACTGCCCAAAAGCGGTACCAAAAAGTCTTAAGCATCAAGATCAATATGATATAATAATTATTGCATAAATTATTTTTTTAAAGCAATATAATTTAAAGTGTAGAAGTGTGGATTTTGCTTTACCTACATGACATTTACACAATCTGTCATAGATATGTAGAATGCAATGGAAACTGTTATTGATGATTGAAATTTTTGGATTCTATCAAATATCTCCGAAACCCGGGCTTTGTTTGTGAAAAGAATTTCTGTAGGAGACAATATAATAATTTTAGTCTCCAAAAAAAAAGATGTTTGAAGTTGATGCAAGTTTTTTTTTTGGAAAAAAAGACAAACGCGTAGACAGCGATTCCGTCGCCCATAGACACGGATAGTTGCGAGTGCGTTGTTAACCTGGTAAATCGGATAGAATAGATTTATTGGATATGATGGGGTGGGGAGTACGGAGTGGAAAAGAAAAGGGTAGACTTGGCCATCCGACATCCCCAAAAGTCATGCATACTTTATTTTATGCCGACTTTGTAAAGTTACGGTATTCCACATAAAAATGAGCATTGTCCTTTCGGTGATAAACTTGATATTTACCGCACGGATTGTTGGCATTTGATGTTACGTAAACATCGCCCAGTCCAATTGCCAAACCGAAGTTTAATCTGGACTGCAGCATCTGTGCGGTAGTTGGTACGCTTTGACATTTCATCTGGCGGTTAGGTTTTTGATCGATAAATTCTAAATGAATGTTCGCGCGTTAAACTGTCACTTATGTCAATTTTTTTTATCTGATAGGCCATTGGTCCCATAGTAACTGTCATTCAAGAACTGATTTTAAAAATTCTTCTTTTATCTGATTGGTCCCATAAAATTTTCAGACAAACCGATCGATTAGTTTGTTTTTAAATCAAAATAACAAAATGTATTTTATGTATGTTCGCGCGTGTCTTCGTGATTTATGAATCGATTTAAAAAAAAATCTTTTATATGATATGGAATTGATCCTATAAAATTTTCTGAAAAATCAGTTGGGTAGTTTGTTTTTTTAAATCAAATAAACAAAATGTATTTTTTGTATGTTTGCGCATACCTCCGTCTTTTATGAACCGACTTTAAAAATATTTCTTTGATCTGATAACATATTCTTCCGAAAAAAAACCCATAAAATTTTCAGAAATATCGGTTTAGCAGTTTGTTTTTTGAATCAAATTAAAAATTTAGGAATGTTCGCATATACCTCCGCAACCTATGAACCGATTTTAAAAAATAATTTTTTATCTTATACTCCCAGAATTTTCCACAATTTTTTTTATAAAATTTGTTTTGAAGATATGTTTGGGAAATACATTTGAAGTCGTTCTTTGTCATTTTCTGCGGAAATAAACTTTTTAGACGTCCTATTCCATAGTTTTCTTACAGACGATTCACTTTTCACTCTTTAACTTAAATGTTGTATTGGTGTCCTAGGCAAGGCTGCATTTTCAGCAGATCAGAGATAGTAAAAGAAAGTAAATATAGTGTTGGTCCCATTTGACTGGTGGTTCCAGATATGGTATAGACATTTAAATAAATATATAATTTTACATTTAACAGAACACCTCCAGTATCCTTCCTCAAAGCATCCTTTTTCACCTTATCACCATATACTTTCTTTGAGTTGCACGTAAATATTTTTATGTACAACGCTAACAAGTATATTAAGGTGAAAGAGGATGCTTTGAGAAACAATACTAGTGGAACAATAATGTAAATATTTTGCTAAATTTTATTATATGTTGCAGTTGCTAAGCATTTGGCCTACATGGGTTTGGATCATTCCCATTCGCAACAATTATTTACATGACTGACAATTGATTCGTATTTTAAATTAAACAACTTTACGGATTTTACCCCGATAAAATCTCTAGAGTTGTTTAATTTTAAATGTCAAATATTCGCGTAAGTCTTAGAAATAAAATTGTTTCGTATTTGTGCGTTTGTGTATTGGAAATTTATGTATGTAAATTGGTCTAGCAACGCAAGCTATAGAGTTCATAGGTAAGACAGCGTTTAAATGCGTCTAAATCGCTAACATATATGGTTATGTATTTTTTTTATGAAAAGGAAGACAAACGAGCAGACGGTTCACCTGATGGTAAGCGATCCCGTCGCCCATAGAC
>JAOCPS010482351.1:0-11698 GCA_025505425.1 Graphium colonna
AAACACCTCAGTCCTACCCGTAACCATGAACGCTGTAAAGGGTTCGAAACTTCGGGTGATAAAATTTAAAAATAAACCGCGATAAAATCCGTAAACTTGTTTAATTTAAAAATGTTCCTCAAATTAGATATCTAATACCGTTACGTATTATATTATTTTATTTGTTTATTATGTTATATAATATATTATATGTTATTAAGAATATTATGTATGTATTGTATAGTATATATTGATATATAGTGTAGTTTTTTAGTCTTTTTAGTTTTAAATTGTAATTTTCTTTCTCTTTTTCAATATTATGTGCACCTAATACAGCATCTCAGTACCGCCCTAAGGTTAACAGGTAGAAAATGCTATTCAGCATTACGGCCGCCTATGTGAATCAAACTGTGCGTCAAGTTAAAATAAATAAAAATTCCCGATGGGAAATCCTCCACGATTTCTGGTACTCCACTAGGGTAAATGATTGTATTACCGCTTTTTATTTGCGGGAAAGAAGAGGAGGCATGGGCAAACGGCCACTCTTCAGCCTAATGCAGGAGCTCCCAAGGAAGGAGCTCCTACTTCATGCCTATGTTCTGTGAGATCATGGTATTTACCCGGTTCGAGCCGTGCCCTCGGCAGCAGCAAAAGTTACTGCTGCTTCTACCACCGTGGGTATACCTAGGGTTTCAGTTTGAAACTAACGATACTTTGGGCTATTATCTGATTATTGAATAATTTGTGTACTGATGAGAAGGTAGCAGTTCTCTCTCTAGTTCCTCATTCTATTGGTTTTATTTAATCCAAAAATTATGCAGATAGTAAACTTTTGGTCAAAGTCAATGTTATTCCAATAAGTAGACAAACCATTAGTAGGCATACCTACATCAGCTTTGAGGTCTTCAAAACTCATAAGATTTGTAGACCTCAAAGCTGATGTCGTAGACAATATATGGTTGTACCTGCCAGTAACTACAAAATTAAATCTGAAGGATATATACTCGTATTTGTAATTTATATTTTAACTCTATTTGTATTCTTACGGCTTATATGAAATAATGATTATTCTCCCAATACATAAATTACACACTTAAAATCTCTGCAATTTTAGATTTACATATAATTTGTGGCCTCCGTTTATCTATAAACATAAATTGGCAAATATTAAAGACTAAACGAAATCCACTATCTATTGTAGTGAGATGAATAAATTTTAGAATCATATATTTACAAATAACTAAAATAAAACTTAGAAGAGTTCAATATGTCATTGCGGCTAGCTACTTCCAAAAGGTATGGAGTTAGGCCAATTTATTCTGCATACGACACGCTACCCGGCATATAAATAACTCGTCAATAAACATTCATCCCATATAAACAAACAGTGTAACGACCGAAATTACTTACGAAACATTGAAAATAATAAACGTAGTAGATTATCTGGAAAAAAGTAGTTTATCGTTACGGATTAATTCTACCCATGGTTTGGTTTTCATTTAAATTCATTTTAAAATGTAAGTTTTTTAGATCATTTTTTTAGATCAAAGTCATTCTGAATGCGGTTCTATAAGCCTACCAAAAAGTGAAGTCAACTAAAGTATCATATTTGCTTTTCCTAACTATCCGTCTTCTAACATGAAATATAGAAGGTTTTCGAAGAATTATTGCCAAAAAAATTATGTCTAAATTACGAGGACGGTTCATGACTTTTTGAATTTCTCACCTCATCTTCTCTCAATTGAAATGGTAACACTGATACAATTTTAAAAAATAGCCATAGGTATACCACATGGCTCATTACTTACAATTTTGAATGATCACTTGAGTATGAGAAAGCTTTCCGCAAGATCGGTGCCGCGTTTGCTCACAATCGATAGCAAACGCAAGCGTGTGGTAATTTCCTTGGAACCTAGAAGTGTGACTAAACCGTGGATGTTACATGGATTTACCACAACAATCCGGGGACTAAACAACAATGAAAACAGTGGACTTATAGTGAATTCGCGCCAAAGAAGGCAAGGTCGGGTTTGTCAGCCAATAAAGTCATGGCAACCGTTTTTTTCAAATGCACGCGGTATAATTCACACTGACTTCCTTCAAAAGGGTAAAACAATGACGAATATTATACCAGACTATTGGGTCAATTTAAGGAGAAATCGAAAAAAAAAAAACGATCGCATTTAGCCAAGAAAAAAGTACTTTTCTACCAGAACAACGCAAGGGTGTACACATGTACTTTATCCGACCTATTCCTCAGATTTAGCAACGAGTGACTATATCTTGTTCACAACACTGAAGAAATGGCTCGAGGGCGGACGTTGCCTGTTGTAATAACTTCTAAAACCATATTTTTGGGAAAAGATGAAAGCTTTATAAAAACGCTGGACTCAAGAAGCCAATGTTTAAATATATAATAGTTTTTTATATAATAACCCATGTTTCATTCAAAAAAGTCTCATATTGAGTAGACGGTTCACCTGATGGTAAGCGATCCCGTCGCGCATAGATAAACGCAACATCCGGAGAGTTTCGATTGCGTTGTCAACTTGGGAGATCGGATATTACAGGTTTATTGGAAAAGATGAGGTCAGGATTAAGGATTTGGAGAGGATAGGAATAGGAAAAGAAAAGGGTAGACATGGACATCCGGCATCCCCAAAAGTCATGTATACTTTATTTTATGCCAACTTTATAAAGGGCGGTGGTACATCTCCGGGCGAGCACAGCCGTAGAAGTGCAGCAAAAGTTGTAAAAAGTAATTATGCTCTACCACCTCTAATTTTTTTTTATTCTTACATATTATAATTTTAATAACCTACAACTAAATATTCATTTTTTAAATAATATTAATAAATATATATATATTAGTATGATAATTTTGTTTAGAGTGTTCTTGTTTTGTCTGCCAGACAGAACAAGAAAGTTTGGCAGAATAGAAATAAAAAAATTATTATAAACTTTTATACTATTAAAATAAATAAAAAAAGAAGATAGCTAGGGTGAATTAAATACAGTTAGCTTGTAACCTGTTTGACACAAATGGTTTTTAAACAAAGGTTATTTTCCCTTAGATAAAGAATATGTCTGGTACGGTGTAATATGGTGGGTACGGTCACGATTGCGTCGAAAAATATTCCGGCCAACTGTCAGCCTGTAGAGTCGTTTCTGTCATTTAGTATTAATTGCACCGTCACTTAAAACGCACGAATGGCATAAGAAACAATAGTTCGTTACGACAAATGTTCCATTTGGTATTGTCAGTTTTAAAAAATTACTTTCTCATATTACATTAGGTGCTTTATTGCAACGCAGTTCCTTATGGGGGATTGCGGAGGGTTAATCTAACCAGCAAAAAAACGCCTGTAACATAAGATTTACCGTCCCCCGTGGCGGTGCGGCCTAGCCAAGATGCGGGGAATAGGGAGAGCGGCCTACGATCTACAGACACTCCTCTTCCCCCGTGACTGCCTCTTCGTTGCAGAGGTCAGGGGATAATGGCCGAAAGTGCAGGGCCACTTGGCCCGACAAGCACAGGCCTGGGGCGAAGCAGACGGATCCACCATCCACCTGACTCGAACCCCCTCCAGCACGCATCAAAGGTGGGCTCCACGAGCCCACCTTGAGAGGCTCTCTCGGCCGACCGTTCTCCCCCGGTCGGCCAGAGATTCCTCTTAGCTTCACCGCGGCTACTAAGCCCTCCCGCCACGACACGGAAACCCGGTCGAAGGGGATCTATAGTTTATGTATGATGGTTATACAGTGTCTAATATTTAGTCTACGGGGGATGACTGTTTTTTATTTATTAATTTATTTTTATTAATTAAATGATTATTAATTGAATTCTTTATTATTATTACTGCACTTTGTTATTATGATTATATCTTATGTATGTGAATCGCGGTTTCTATGTATATTATTATTACATATTTTATATGAATCATAGTAAACAGAATGAAGGCGTTAAGATAATTTTGTAAAGTAGTTTTTTGATTTTAGTCGATAAAAAATTATCATTAAAATAATAATTTTCCCGAATAATATTTTTATATTATTCGGGAATATTTGGTATAAGAGCGAAATCAGCAGATCAGGACCGGCGTGACAATTTAACCTGTGATGATAATCGACGAATAAATTTAAAATGGGATCTCTTCTAGGAAGCAGAGTGGGAAATTTTTCGTCGTAACTCAAGTCAGAGTATCACAAACGTCCACCGACTCTTATTAATCCATCCTTGAGAAATGGCTTCAAGTGTTGAATTGAATTACTTCAATTTTTATTTTTTCTGATTTTGTCAAATTCAGCATTAAAATAAAAGCGTTGAAGCTAGCAAAATATCATTAACTCAGCGAATTCATAATCTGAAGCTGACCTACGGTAATTAAATAGTAATAATTTTACGAAACGACAAATGTATATAACAATACGTAATAATTTACTCCAGGAAGAGACACGATCTCCTAAACTTAGTATAGGACTCCTTTCCGTGGTAGTAGCGACCAGAAGGGTGTGTTTTCTTTCTTCGGGCGTGTCGGGCGTAGAGGATGGGTTAAATGGAACGATAGGCCACTGTCAGACGTCTAAACGCGCTCAAGGGGGCTGCTAAACCAAAGCGGATGGTTTATCAAGTGAGACGGAGTGAGTCCACGCGACAGACAGTACGGCGGGAATGTATGTACCCAAATTATGCGGCGCTAAATTATTTTATATTTTTGAAGCTCTGTTGTCTACAAAGATATTCCATCGGTGAGGCGAGGAATGTACCCTACAGAGAGCGACAGTTGAGTCTGAAAACGCAAATATGTTACGAAAAACCACGCGACTTTGACATGCGTCTACCACTCTTTTAATAAGTTGAGTTAATAAAAGAATAGCACAGAGTTCAAGACGAGCGAGTAAAATATTCCTTTTAGGAGAAACCTTCAATTTAGCTATTATCAAATTGATTGCCGAAATAGTATTTTCACTATCAGAGACGATATCTAAGTCACGGGGAATTTTTATATCACCTAACAAAGTAGGTTCCTTTCTTAAACGTTTCCATAATTTAACTATATCATCAGGCGGAGTGTCATCCCAATAACAGTTAGATAGCAAAAGCTGCTTGAAAATTAATTTTACGTACGAGACGCACGTACCCGGTACGTATCAGGTGCGACAAATCCCATGACGTCCCATATTTTAGCGACATACGACAATATCAAACGTTTGTTACAAGTTTTTATGGGATTATTAATTTTTATACTGAAATAATCGGACATGGGGGACCAACTAAAGCCGAGTACTTTATATTGATCTGACCCGTCAAATTCCTTCACCTCCGACTGATGGTGCGATGGCGAAATGGAATCTAGAACCACTTATGAATTACTAGTCCATTTGGCCAATTCAAATTGACCCGCATTCATGAGACCATTAAAATTCGACAATAACGAAGAATCGACCGTTGCGGTCGGCAGCTTAACATATTGTTAAAAATGTTGCGATCGAAGCGACAATAAAATTTCATTTTTACCGAACCTTGAATGGCTTTATTCGAACCTCCTATTCCCTTAACCACTGAATAAGCGGGTTCTATGTTTGTGTTTAAACCTAAAATTTGACCACTCTTGTTGTCGAGTAATAAAACTGCCTTGAGGAGCACTGTCTGACAATGCGCGAACGCTATGTTCATTACCGCGAGAATCTAGAATTCTAATATGCGCTGCTGCTAATAACATCGTGGTAGGGCCACGGAAGTCGATGCGATTAAAATTGTTGCGGCCGTGGCGGCCGGGGGTCGTGTGCTCAGTGGTGATGAGCACTTCTCGCGCCAGTGGGTTCGATCATAATAAAGTATGATGTTTAGCGTTAGATTTTTACATGAAGGTGTAGATGCAAAAAGGCGCGAATAAAATAAACCACGCTTGAAAATGTTGCAATTTCACAACTCTGTCTATTACAATGGTTGGATTAAAATGCACGCACCGCATCATTATCTAGTATTTCAAGTGCGATATTCAATAAAATGAAATCGGCGAGGACATCGACTTTCATATTGTTTTAAGTGGCTACTGACGAAGCGAATTTGTCTAAGAATGATTCTAAACTATTAGGGGTTGCAGAAGTAATGGACTTGAAACCAAATAATTGATCCAGGTACTAAATAGCAAAAAGATGCTTATCTAGATACTTACTAATTAAAGAATCGAAGATTAATAAATAGTTATCAGCTAAAGGCGTGATTCCCGAACATATAGTACGTGCCCTGTCATGTAATTTGCCTAATAAGTAATAAAGCTTCTTCGAATCCGCCAACGACACATTATTGTGTATGAGGTTTTGGAAACTTGCGATGAACAAAGGCCAATTTTTTATGTCGCCATCGAACTTAGGGAACTCCATCGGAGGCAATTTCGTAGGTTTAGGTTGACATGCGGGTCCGAAATGAATACTAGTCTGAGAGGATTGCAATTTCTTGGCAGCTCGTTTCACGCAGCCTAATTGATTTTCGAACTAGGAAAGCGGTTGATAATCAACAACATAATTAGGATTTGCCTTCAACTATAAAGTAGCTAATTTATCCAGCATATTTTTAAAATCATCACGCAATGAATCAAAAGTTACAAACTCGCACAAAAATGATTTTGCATCAATGTCTTTGACGCGATCAGAAATATTTTGCATGCGGCAAAATATTATATCTCTTTTAGAATATTGCAATTGCAAATTAGTATCGGCTGGTACCAATTTAATAAAAATAGGTATAAGCATACCTTTAAAAGAAAACAATTTAAGCGAAAACGATAAGAAGTGACGGAGAAATGGTAGGAGGAAGCGATGTTAACGACAATTTTTTTTTCACGTATCTCCAACTAATGCGGCGGGTGAGCGGGCGGCGTGGTCTTGTACCCTACTTGGCCAGTGAGCGATAGATAATTTTAAACAAAAAAAAAAACGATACCTAAGCGGGATGAACTACTTATTATGCACTCATTACAATTTAATGACCATAATTTTAACTATAACGACTTGAAATTAGGTATATATCCATGAAATATACGCAAGGATAATATTAATGCGTAATTTTAAACGACAAAATGGTAGGTTAGTGTAATGTATTTCCACAATTTTAACTAGCAAATTTTAAGTACTTGAATGAGTTTGAAATGCGGGTTAAGCGAACATAATCAATATGTTAGCAAATTGACTACGACATCAAGCGTTACGAACGAATTTTTTTTACAAGTAGGTAGTTACCACATAAACCGATGCCACGGGTATATGAACTACTTGGTACACGGTTTTAATACGAAACGAAAGTAGTACTTGGATAATGGCTGGCGCTGATTTTAACTAACATAATCGGCTCGCTTTTTGGGCCAAAATGTTTAAGCAGGTGACGTACAAAATTTAAATTTCAAAAGTTTGGTTGTTGCACCTGCAAAACTGCGGGAAAAAACTAGATTAGAGGCAGTTCTGCTAAAGGGATGGAAGCATAATAACTTTATTCCTTCGCCGGTTTTCTCCGGCTTCTCTGGACATTTCCAGCACGAACTTTAGCCCCCTTTCAGATTTCTTCAAACGAAATTTGAGGAGCGACGTCTGAATGTTAACGCAACAGCAGCTATTACGTCTAAAAAAAGGAGCGATCTCGCACCTGTACCGTGCGGAAAAGTGTCCGGATAGGGACGCAACAAACCAACCAAAAAAAATCTATCTATGGTGTACAGAAAATAAATCAGCGTAACCGACGTTTATTATTTTAATGTGATATTATAGTATATAATGAAAGTTGGCTATCTTGTTCAACTAACACAAACATTCCTTTTATAGAAAATTACATAGTATTTAAAACTACTACACATATTAATCAAGTGACGTCGTAGTCGTCTACATAAAAGTCATCGATTGATGAGATTGACTTCAGAAATACGACTACAGGATTATTAATAAAGATAAGTCCAGACTTCGGTATTATTTGCACACCTCGATCTTCCTCAGATGATATAAGTCATTTTATCTTATCTATACTAGTATTCTTAATCATGTTTTGACATCGAATTCTAAATTTAAAATGCTTGTTTTTACTGGAGACATATTTCAAGATATAAAATCGTCAAAACTAGAAAATCGAATCCATGAATATCTTAATCGCCTCGCCTATCACATCTTGCTCCTCGTGCATACTTTTTAGTAAGGGATTTCACATTTCGGCGTAAAAATTTCACAGATCATTACTCAAGTTCACTAGTGCTTAGAGGAATTGGAAAAATGAACAGGGATGTCTTGCACTAAAAATCTAAAAAATCTTTGAATCATGAATCGCTTTTTATTACTTATAAGCGTAATAGAAATTTCTGTGCGAAAATACTCAAAAGAGCAAAAAGAATCTATGACGCACAAGAAATAGAAAGAGCACGAAATAATCCTAAAAACTTTGGGAAACAATTGAAATGATCACAAAAAGTTTCAACTCTAAACAGGTCCCCACAGGATTGAAAATAAGTCACGTATCAAAGGAAAACATTCGCAATATTATCAATGACTTTTAATTAATATTTGGAAGCAGCTTGCAGAAAACGTTATAAATACCACCTCACCTGAATCTATATTTTTTTCCCACTCATATGTCCTTCGTCTTTCGTACTTGAAAAAACATATCAAGATGAAGTAATATCTACTATAAGGCACTTAAAGTGACACTCAGCTATTGAATGTAATGGTATACCTACAAATGGACTACAAAGGTATGCAGGGCCTGGCACCCATTTAAAGTCATATATTTAATCAATACTTGAAACTGGTACTTTCTTCAAATTATTTGAAAAGGCTTTTATAACTCCAGTTTGAAAGGGTGGTGACGGGACCTAAATAAATAAATATCGTCCCATTGCAGTACTGTGCGCTTATGCAAGATACTAGAATGACTTGTAAATAATAAGATAATCTATTACCTCGAAAATTTAAATTAATTTCTCAACAACAGTTCGGATTTAAGAAAATAGATCCACATCAGACAAGGCGCAAGAAGTTTTAAATTTTAAAGTAAACATTTTAAGTGATCACAAAAAAGTCTTAAGAATTTTTCTTGATATAACAAAAGCTTTTGACACGATTCCAGTTACAAAACTTTTATCCAAATAAGAAAACATAGATATCAGAGATAGGCAACTGGACTTCTTTCGAAGTTATATCTTAGGTGATTGCATCGGCGATGAGCTCCCAATAGACTACGGTGTTTCTTAAGGAAGTATCTTTGAACCAACACTTTTTCTCGTTTTCATTAACGACTTATGCAACTTTCAACTTGAAAAAAAAACCCAATATCTAAAGAAAGCCGGTGGCATAAGCAAAGCATACAAAAAATAATAACAAGAAGCAGCTTAAAAGCCTATTTAAATCTACGTCAAGTTCTACCTATAGCAACCGCGATGATCTTATAAAATTAGGTAGAGAGTTTTGTAAAACATTATACAAGAATTCTAACAGAAGTTGTGCCCAATTTTTTCCATTAAAACATAATGTAAACAACGAACTTTCCCATTCATTTATAAAAAGCGAAATAGAACACTCTATAAAAAAAACTAAATACAAAAGTCCAGGCCCAGACAGCATTAGTAATGAGCATATAATTGCAGTTTCAACATCATATATGAAAAAAATAGCTACCGAGGCACTCTAAGCCAAAATTACCTTGCTCTTTAAGAAAGGCGATGCCAGAGAAATTACTAACTAGAGACCCATTAGTCTGATGTCCACTTTATACAAAATATTCTCATCTACACTTTTATGATGAATAATTAGAAGAAAACCAGCCAGTAGAACAGGCAGGGTTTATATATGGCTATTCTACAGTAGACCACACACTACACAACGAGTATTGAAAAAATCTTTATATTGGCTTCGTCAATTATTCAAAGGCTTTTGACTCTATATCTCATGACGCTATATGAAACACCCTAGTAGAACAATAGGTAAACGAAATATGTATAGACATTACAAATTCAATTTACAAAAACATCTCGGCTTAGGATAAAATGTAATCACTAGGACCGCCTTTTAAAATAGAACGAAGAGAGGAGCAAGGAGATCCAATGTCTCCAAAATTATAAATAGTGGTACTTGAAAAAATCTTTCGAAACTTAAATTGGGATGACATAGGTTCAAATATCAACGGCAAGATCTTGTCACAACTAAGGCTTGCGGACAATCTAGTGTTGCTAGCAGAAAATGTACTAGAGCTGCAATACTTGTTACAAACTTTAAAGGAGCATAGTAAGCAAGTACAATTTGAAATAAATCAAGACAAAACCTAAATAATGACGGGGAAATAAAAGAAATAAAGTTAGATTGTGTATCTCTAGAACATGTAGAAAATTATATTTATCTCGGACTTCAAATATCTTTTAATAATACGACCGAAAAAGAAATAAACAGAAGAGTAGAAAATACGTGGAAATATTATTGGAGCATGAAAGAAGTTTTCAAAAGTAACATGCATATTAAGGTAAAAACGAAGGCTATGGAGATATGCCTTATGCCATGTGTGACGTACGCATGCCAAACATGGACCATGTCTACAAACGCTATAAGAAAAATAAAAACCTATCAAAGAGACACAGAGCGTAGCTTTGTAGGCCTAAAATTAAAAGACAAGGTTAAACATTAGAAAACGCCTGGTGCCAAAGATGAAGTCAAGAAAGCCCTTAAATTGAAATGGCCTTGGGCAGGACATGTGCAAAGAACTCAAGACGAAAGGTCATCAAAGACTGTAACCAACTAATATCCAATAGATGCCAAGAGAATTCAAGGAAGACCTTATAAGAATGGAGTGACGAGATCGTGAAAATCGCAGGCATAACTTGGAATAGCCTAGCCAGTAACAGACAGGAATGGAGAAACATGGAGGAGGCTTTTACCTCCCTAGGCGGTCCTTACATAGAAAATAAAAATAGACACAAAGAAAAAGCATTTATTTTAGCAAATTGCTTTTAAATAATATCATATATGTTTTACTTTTTAGTTTATAAAAATTACTTAGTAAGCAGAAACAAATGTTTCGTTAAAAAAACTTCATTTTAAATCTCAATTGAAAACATAAATTTTGTAAGCAAAAATGTATCGCGAATTAGTATTATCATACTTAACGTTATATAATGTTTATTTCTAATCATCTCTGTACTAATGTAAGGAATCTAATAAGAGATTTTTTATTATTATGTTGAGGAAAAATTGGTTTTTTCTCGTCTGGCTGGTAAGTACAAATAATATAAATATAACCTTTGCCTAAATAAATATAGCCAAGTCCGACGGTATTAGATTAGGTATGGATATAGATTGGGCGGTATTGAGGAGCACCGCTTTCTTCATTTGAGCCAGAATCTGATCTTTGCGGAGTCCCCAGCCGCCTCAGATATTATGAGGGGCTGACAGGGATTAACTCGTTCGCAGTTACAACTACAGGAATAATTTCGGTCGACATTCGACCTCACTTGTCGGTCACGTCGTGAGCCAGGTCCAGATATTTCCGATTCTTTTCTGTGTCGACTTTCACGAGGTTCTCGTCAAACGGGATTTTTATGTTAACCAAAAATACCCTTGACTGTGCCTGACAAATCAACACGGTAACAGGCAACGGGGCGAACGCCTTTCGGTAGTAAATCCAGGCGGCAGAGAAGGTCCGACAGTTGCGTTTGACCACTTTACCTATGACTTAGTCAATGAGGAGCGGTTC